>PNEQ01078316.1:0-143248 GCA_003012365.1 Medauroidea extradentata | reverse complement strand
GTCAAATGTAAAGCACAACTATTGTGTCAGAGGTGTTAACATGTGTTAGAGGAAATTCAAATCATGTATAATGTATGCACTAGATTAAGGGGAAGTGTTGGATTATTGTTGTGTTGAACTTGTAATCTAGTGAATGATATGTGTGTATGTTGGTATATGTTGTTCTGTAATTAGGACGTTTTATATTTGTAAGTTGGCATCAGTTTCTAATGTTAGTGTGCTCTGTTTTACGACTGTGATTATATCTGGCAAGTAGTCTGTCTAGTTCTGTCTCTAGTTATGTTTGCATGGCATATCATCAGGAAATAAATCGACATAACCAAGTGAACGTATGTGTACCTACTTCAGTTCTGCTAACACTTTGTGATCAGTGATTGGATGCCGTAACACTCAGTGTGTGGAGGTTAAACCCGCAAATCACAGACGTTATGTAAGTCAGTTATCCGTGTTCTGATGAGCACAGTCAAATGAATAACGACTCTGCACAAAAACACTCTGCCAATAATCATGAAGTTGAGGTGCAGGTGTAGACGTAAGGCACTGAAACAAAGTGGGACAAAAATCTTTCGCGAAATCTACTGAGCCCTAATTATTAGATCTTTACTGTCCTGACAATCCAGAGCCGGCATGCACTGCTGCAACAAACTGTATGTTTTGACGTACCAAAACTGCACATTGGCGTAGGAATTATATGCACGAAACCAAGACGTTCCTTGCTGCTGTCAGCAGAGTCTAACACAAGCGATGACCATCTGTTTCATAAACCTTCCAGATACCAGAAGCTTACAACACAGTGAAAATAATTTTAACTTAATTATACTAAAAGTAAAACCTCAAACTTGCTTAAACTCCGCAATATCTTGCATATCACTGTCTAATTAATCTCTCCTTAATTTTTTTCCCCACAGCACACCAAGGAATGGAAACTGATTGTATATGGTAAAAGTTGTACTATTACTGTGGCAACTCAACAAATGCATGGTCATGTAAATAATTTTTCTTGTGCAACAGTAACCATTTAGGAACTAATTCATACCCATATTCAAGAGGCCCGTTCTTTAATGGTTGTTTCATAATATCGAATTAACAAAAATAACACCAAATTTTGTACCATCACAAACATATGGCAACAAGTCTCAGTTGTTTGCAATGTGACCACCTACACCCTTCTACAAACATAATGAAGCATTTTCCTAAAACGCAGTATCACGTTACTGCTAATGCGTAATAGCTTGCTCAAAAACTATGCTTCAGATTATTGTGTAAGTTACATAATTATAAAGGACGGTAATTATCACTATGGAGACTCCACGTCTATACACAAGGAATGTGCTAACAATATTATAGTATAACATGAGATCAGAGGTGGTATAGAAGGTAATATACTACAGCCAGTCACAGGAAAATGAAATTTTAAATGTTACTTTCGGTAGCAGATATTCATGTTAGATTCGATTTAACTGTGTTCGATGCTGTTTGTCAAAATATTTAAATGAAGCAATGAGGTTTAATAACTATGTTTTTGAGTATTCTTCAACAAGTTTGTTTTAAAATTCAGTATTAATTCTATACCAGTTACTTTGCTGACCAATGACGACCATTTTGATACTTCCCCGCCAAATATTGAACTTCGGAAAACAGGTGCGTGCATTCTTATATACAGGCGTATAAAGAAAGTTTATAAAAGCAAACATATTTTAAAGTAAATAACTTATTATTTCTGTAACTAAGTTGACGTAACTCGACGACCTTGCAAGATTAAGGATTGGCGCTTAGGCTATGTTCCACGTGCACTTATCGTCTTAAAAGTAACCGCCTGGAAAGAAGCATTTAATGTTATCATCCTTCACAATCGTGCCATAGCCTGCATGATAACTAAACCCCCTGTGTGTTCGACCTAGGCCAGCTCACTCCCAATAGATTTATAAGAGAAGTCATATCAACATTTTGCCGTTAGTCATTCCGCAGCGCACAGGTGGTTTTATTGTAAGGTAATTTAATATATGAAACTAAACTAACTCTCAAGTAATACTTATGCCCCTCGTTAAAAGAGTTTTTGTTCTTCCACAACACCTGACGTCCGCTATATAGTTGCAGCCGTTCCTAATACGTATTAGTTGCAGGCCTCCGTAGTGTAGTTGGTTAGGCACCGGTGTAAGCTAAAAGACATCCTGGGTTCGAGTCCTGGCTCGGGCATAGATTATATGTCGTACCATATATCTTCACCCTCATCGGCTCTTAAGTCCTAGTTGTTAAATGGTCGTAAAACACTCTCACCTCATTGATTAGCTGTGAATTAATTGTACTAAAATAATGATAGTAGGGGCTGAATTTTTTCATAGGTTTTCAGATTTTAGTGGTATAAACAATGGGTATATTCATTACACATCTGCACAATACGTTTGATTCGGAAAGATATATTTCCGGGGAGGTATGATTTTTAAATCTAAATCTGACCAAGAAAACCACTTCCTCGCGGTAATCAAATGCAACCAAACGGTGAGGATTTCCACAACACAGCGTCCTAAAACGAAAATTTCCGTAAAATCGAGATCGTACAGTGCAGTGAATATAATTTACCTAGTCAAGTAAATATTACTTCACGCTACATTATTATACCATACGCAGCACATTATTTATTTTTCTTTTTTTTAGAAATGTCTAACAACTGATATTTAAAGTGAGAATTTAGTCAGATTACGTAAACAGTAGAAAAGTTTTTAATATATTTTAATCTACTTTAAAGTGTTATGATTGAAATAACAGGCATATTGAAACATTTACCCGGCTAAATTTGAGGTACTCACGCTGCACTGTAAGCTCAGGATTTCGGCAAATATAGACATTTATGGCTCTGTAATATCGTTAGAGGGCGGTAAGAAGAGCATAAGTTGAATTATTACACATTGAGACTTGTGTTTTTCTTGCAGCTATTAGTAGCCGTTCAGTGGGGAATAATTCTCATTATATTAACACGTTTATTTAGCCTTCGCACCACCTTCCTGAACAAGAAGAACTACATTAGTGCCATTATATTTTTCATTACTTATGCCTAGAGATGATGGTTAGAGACACTGGAAAATCGCGGGAATAGTTGACTATTTGCTAGGCTCCAACATGCTATATATAACACCGACTGTTTCGTATCGACATTGGCTATGGTTTATTTGAAGCACTGTTTCTCTCTACAATAAACCCAGTTAGAACGGTACAGCTTGAACACACAGCGTGTGTGATTTGTCCCAAAACTGTTTACACGTGTCACGTTTAATATACTACAGTTTATTGGAGACTATCTTAAACATTTTCGTGATTTTCCAGTGTCTCTAACGATGGTATATCGCGAAAAAGTTTTGGGCCAACATAGCCTTGAAAACACTGATACAACGTAGCCGCCTGCAGACCAATAACAGGCATCAAATACTACAATATCGGGGTTCTTATTGGTTCAGTCAAATAGGGTAACAGCTCCAAGCACAAGCTAAAGCCAGTCATCTTCTGGTAATCTGAACGTGTGTTGAAATCCATCAAACAGTCAAGTTTTCCCGCGATAAACCATCTTCTCTACTTATGCCCTTCTTACCGACCGCCAAAAATATGGAAACTGTAATTGCTATGCATCATTTGACTTCTGTAAGGAGGTACTTTTCTATATTACTTTCACATTGAATAGTTTAAATATGACTGGAACTATGGTATTTAGTCGTTTAAATACCACTACTCTTAAACACGTTATTTTAACCAGCTTTGTTAAAATAATATTTTTATGGTGTCACAAATTATTTTTAATAAAGTGGCAAGGTTATATTAAAATTTACTGATTTTCGTATTCATAAAATATACCAAAATAAAGTTATTTTAATCTGTTGGGAAATTTATAACTTGCATTCGTAAAAATGCAGAAATGAACAATATGTATGTAATAAGAGAACTATTAATATGATATTCGATTAGATATTTCAAGTTTTTTCTCAGTGCTTTCTATTTATACAAACGTTATTTACGTTGGAGACAGTAAAAGTTTCAGGTGTGTGTACGCTTTGGCAGGGCTGCAAGGAGCAGTTAATCTATGTCAATTTTTATAAAAGAAACAAATATTAGAAGAAGTTTTTGGCTGTGTTTCTGTTTAGCGGGACTGTTTGTAACATCGTTTTTATTATTTAACAGGTTATGGGCCCAGACCCAGCGATTATTCTAGTTACTGAACAAGTAATAAGGATGTGTGAAGCAAAATGCTGATCGTTAAGGTGCGCGGAAACGAGCGAATTGCGAATTTAAAAGTTGCTGTCTGCGACATCACGGAATCGGAAAATTCCGCCCGTTTTTCAAAATTAGTAAACCAAAACAACTGGAATGTGTGGAAACTAAAATTGACGGTAATTCTTAAATCTTAAGATTTATTTGGCATCGTTTCTGGCAAAGAAGCGAAGCCATGCAAAACCGATCGGGTTTCGGAAAGTGAGTTTGGAAAGCAATTGAAGATGTGGGTTAGCCGGGACAACAAAGCACAGGAGACAATATTCACGCGCATGGAAGAAGGCCCCGTCACACATCTACTACCATTTGAATCATCCAACGTGATGTGGCAGAATCTACTGTCTATTTATGAGCAGCATTCGGATGTGAGTTTGCACCAGTTGCAACAAACATTTTTCAGACTGAAATATGAAGATCAGAGTATTGCACTTGTTTTTTCAAAGGTACAGGAGTTAGAAGCACGTTTGAAGCAATATGGGGAAAAATTGTCAGAACAAATGTAGATCCCGAAGGTTCTAGTGTCCTTGCCTTTTGTGTCTGCATGGGAGTCGGTGCCAGTTCAGGGACAAAAACTTTCCGAACTAACCTCACGGTTGTTAATTGAGGAAGAACGAATTGGTGAAATCACTTGCGTAGAAAGTACCTAAGTGACCACAAAGAGGTCAGAACCCAACCGTAGAAAAGTGGCAAACTAGGCCATGTACAGGCAGATTTTTGGAGAAATAAATATGCTGCAGGAACTGAGAAACGCAGGGCATTATGTTACTACTGCAAGAAACCAGGTCCCTTCTTGAAAGACTTTAGGTTAAAGTCCGCAAAAGAGGGGAACCAAAACACCAAATGCTCTACAAGTAGGGGACATAAAAATATTACGAATGCTTTCATAAGTGCAGCTCTGATAGGTGAAGGGTTAAACACTGAAGACTGGTATGCTGACAGCGGAGCCTCGGAACATATGTGCTTACAGAGAAATATTTTCTCGGAATTCAGTAGCCTGTAAGAAGGAAAGAAAATTGTAATAGGAAATTGAAGCTTCAGGCACTGGAATGGTCAAAGTGGAAGCGTATACAGGTGAACAGTGGGTACAACCAGAAATAAGAGACGTCCTGTTCGTGCCCGATTTAAAGTTTAACTTGTTCTCAGTCTGAGCAGTTCTAAGAAGAAGATTTGAAGTAAAATGGAGTGAGGAAAAACGTAAATTCATTAAAGAAAATGAGGTCAGAGCAGTTGGAATCCAGTAAGGGAAGTTGTATAAAATGCAATTTAGAGAATTATTGGATTTAGATCCGGTGGTAAATGGTACCAAGAAAAAGTGTTCACTGCAGGTGTGGCATGAAAGGTTAGCACATCAAAATGTTGAACATGTAAAAGCCATTCTGAGAGAACGTCATATGACAGTTCCAAGCCCAAATGAATTTTTCTGTGGACCATGTGTGAAAGGTAAGCATAAGAATGAGTCGTTCCCATCAAGCCAAATCAAAACAACATAAATAACATGAAATTGTACATGCGGACATATGCGGACCAACGGAGACTCAGACACTAGGAAACGCAAAATATTTTCTGTTAGTTGTTGAATACTTCAGTAAGTACAGATATGTTTACTTCTTGAAGTGCACATCAGAGGCTGTGTAAAAGATGAAAGCATTCTTGCAACTAGCCAAAAATGTTGCTGGAAAGAATGTGAAGATACTCAGGACAGGAAATGACCAAGAACTTGTAAGTCGCGAGATGATAAAATTGACAGAAAACTTAGGAATACACCACCGAAAGGCAGCAAGCACCCTATTGCCCGGAACAGAATGGCAAAGTTGAATGTGAGATGAGAACTACTGTCGAAGCAAAGAGAACAATGTTGAAGGCCAATAATATCGAGAAGAGTTTTTGGGTCGAAGCTGTAAATACAGCAGTGTACATCATTAACAGAACTGGTAAGAGATCGGTGACTGGCAAGACCCCTCATTCGCTGTGGTTCAACACAGAAGCAGATATTACACAATTCCAAATATTCGAATCAACAGCATACATCCATGTACCACAGGAAAAACGAAAGAAATGGGATGCCAAAAGTCTCAAAGGAATATTTGTTGGGTACCAGGAGAATTCAAAGGCGTACAACCATCATATAAGTTGAAGTGAAAGAAAACCTTTCGGCAGTAAACGACAGTGAATCGAATAAGGCTCTTCACAACAGTGAAAAATAATTGGAAGCTGAAAGCTCCCCAGCTTCATCACGACAAGGTAAAGACAGGGAAGACATCAAAGCTATGGAGCCTATCATAGACGCTGTTGACACCAGCCGATACGGGGAATGCTACGAAACTGTAATGCTCGAAGATATCATTGAGATGACTAGAATCTGTGAAAGGATAACCGAAGAACAGTCCAGGGGATGTGAATATAATATAGTAATAAATAGTACCAAAATTATTTGGCTTTTATTCACTAAAATACAGCATAGCTTTTATGTTAAATAACAGTTTTGAAAACAATTAGGCCAAAGAGGTCGATCTACAAGTCATAGAATACAGTAATATCACATTTTCCCTTCATTTAAAAAAATCAAATAAAGATCACAGTTAATATGTAACGTAGTCCTTTAGATATAGAGGAGGTTGTATAGTACGTCGAGGTCTGAGATCCTTTGGGAGAGATTCTCCTAGAGGTGGCAGGTCCTGCTGAGTATCCACTTCTATATTTTCTATATTTCTTTCGGAAAAAGTTGTTCGATTTTCTTGTAAGGTATCTGGAGAAACGGAAAGAGGAGATTTCACATCAATACTCTCTTCTTGAGAGTAGAAAGATTCCGAATCTAGGGAGCAATCCTGAGAGTTGCCAGAAGGAGCCAAATGTCGCAATGAAACTGTAGTTTTAGTACAATCCTTTCGACGGATCAGCGCATATTGAGGGTTAACTTCCAACAACTCAGCTTATTCTACCATATCTTCATACTTACACGAACGTACATTTCGCCTCACCAACACTTTACCAGGTGATGTGAGCCACCTAGGTAGAGAAGTTCCCTTAGAAGTGTGTCGAGGGTACATAAAAAAACGCTCGTGAGGAGTACAGTTAGTGGAGGTACACAGTATGGATCGCATAGAATGGAGAGATTCCTGAAGTACTTCTTCCCACTCTTCAATACGGAGTTCACGATCATGGAGAGCTAGATTCACAGTTTTCCACAAATAACCATTTGGACGTTCCACTTGTCCGTTTCCTTTTGGATTGTATGGAGTCGTCCTACTAGTAGCAATGTTATTTGCTAAGAGGAAGGTTTTTAAATCTCGAGACATGAAAGCAGTACCTCTATCAGTGTGGATAAAGGAAGGAGTTCCAAAAGTATAAAATAGATTTTTCAGACAACGGATTACAGTAGAAGCAGACACATCTTTACAAGGATAGGCAAATGGAAAATGTGTGTATTCATCAATAAAGGTAAGTATATAAATATTCTTAAATCTGGAATGTAAAGGTTCCTTAAAATCTAAATTAAGATGTTCAAATGGAGAAGTAGCTTTTAAAAGAGCGCCGGTAGTCCGAACAAATCGAGGTTTAACTTGTGAGTATATTGAACAATTGTTTGTAAGGTTTCTAACATCTTCCAATGAATAAGGTAGATTCTTACTTCTTAACCAATTATACATTCGAGTAATGCCTGGGTGGCACAAAGATTTATGGATCTCAAATAGTTCAGCTCTGGAAGTGGCATTACATATCCGAGAGAGTGTATCAGCAGAAACATTTTCTTTTCCAGGACGATAGATAATATCGTATGAAAAGGGAGCCAGTTCTAAACGCTAGCGTATTATCTTCTCGTTTTAATTTTGCTAGCACGCTTCTTGTTAAAACTGAAAGAGAGTGCTTCTTGGTCGGTAATTAATTGAAAATGTTTTCCCAGTAAAAATTCTCTCCAGTTCTTCAAAGATTCAACTATAGCGGCGGTTTCCTTTTCAATCGCAGAATGTCCCTTTTCTCAATTTCCCAATGTTCTCGAAAAAAAAAAATGCTACAAGCCGACCTTCTTCACTTAGCGTAGCTGCAAGAGCCACATCGGAAGCATCCACTTCGACTACCAGTGGTGAAGATCCATTTATGGTGTTTACTACAGAATTTGCTATATCTTTTTTTTTAATCTCTCGAAATCATAAATAGCATTTTCATCCAGTGGAAAAGAATGAAATTTAGTCAGCCTTTTATCTTATCCGAGAAACGAGGTATCCCCCTAGAGTAATGAGCAAAAAATCCGAGAGCTCTTTTTAAAGTTGAGGAATTAGAAGGTATTGGCATGCACAGTAATGGAGCAAGTCTAGACGTATCAGGTTTAATAACGTTATGAGATACTAAATGTCCAAGTTTAATAGTCGTCAGGTTGAACTTGCATTTACTTTCATTTATAATTAAACCTCGTTTCATAAGAGCGGCCGTTAGTTTGTGGAGGTTTAGATCATGATTTTCTTTTGAATGTCCCCCGACTGTCAGATCATCAAGATAAGCAACCACTCCAGATAGTTTCTCTTCTGATATCATCCTGTCTATTTCTCGCTGGAAACAGGCGACTCCGTTCATAACCCCAAAAGGTATGCGTGTGCCACCTTTCGTACTAATTCATTTATATTAGGTAGAGGATAAGCGTTGGGCAGATATATATGTTTATAGTTTGGGAATAATCAACAAGTCTTTGTTTTTGACGATCATCTCCTACTACTAACACTTGAGCTCTCCAAGGAGAATTACTAGGTTCTATAATGCATTCACGTAGTAAGCGGGTAGTTTCCTTTTGAATAAACTTTTCATCAGATTCACAATAGCGCCGTGATTTGGAAGCAATAGGTCGACAGTTCGGGCTAAGATGGCTAAAATGTTGTGGAGGTTCGATGTGAGCTGAAATAGAAGAACATACAGATAGAGGACACATAGTACCTCCAAAAGTCACAAGAATCTTATAATGTTCTCGAAGTACATCATGTCCTATCAAGATGTCAGAACAAATATCACTGAGGACGGGTAATTTGAGATTAGGATAATTATGTTCATCAATCTGTAGCTCAACCATAATATACCCTTCCACCTTTCTGGTTAATGACATAGACGCCATGGATACTTGAATAGTGTCTGGAAGAATAGTGGCTCATAATCTTCCTAGCATAACGAAGGTCGATAAAACTGTGCGAGCTTCCTGTGTTTAGTAGACAATGAGCGTTGTGTCCATTTACTTTAGCAGTAATAACAGTATTGTGAAATTGAGGCAAAAAACACACGTCTTTGATTAAAGAAGCTATAATATTCGCAGATATTTGTATGGACTTAGTTTTTTTAGATCTACATACGAGTGCAAAATGACCTCGCATGCCGCATTTAGAGCAATCTTTATCTCGGGCAGGACAGGATTCACGAGGATGACGATTACGACCCAGAAGAAACATTGAGTATTACGATTTAATCGTTTCTTACTAGCGCATACATCAGAAATAGGTTCATCTATAACAGGAAGTGTAACTTTTGTTGATAATTATTCGCCAGGAAACATAACTAACGCAGTAGTCATCACCAATTTTATTAAAACAATTTATTCATCCACAAGGCTACTTCAGAACAGTCATTTGTCATCATGTTTACAAATAAAAAACAAAACACATCAAAACAATTTCAATGCTTATAGAGGACACAAACGTATTGCTTGTTTACAAAAATAAAACATACACCACACTTCCTTAATCTGGTAATACATTTGTCTCTTAACTTAGTCGTACCATATTTACACAGGACTTGTGTTTAGCCAGTGGCAATGCTTTCATAAGCATGTCAGCAGGCATTTCTTGACTACAGAGGTATGACAGGGTAAAATCATTCCTACTAATAACTTCCCTGATGTAGTGGAACCTTGTATCTATGTGCTTCGTACGGTTGTGAAACACTAGGGTTATACACTAACTTTTGGGCACTCTGGTTATCATTGAATAATATTACCTGGTATTTGAACCCTCTCAATTCTTCAAGTAATCCCTTTATGTATACAGTATCTTTAGCAGCCTGAGTTAAAGCAACGTATTCTGCTTCTGTGCTACTAAGTGCAACACATGACTGTTTCTTGGCTTCCCAAGAAACTGGTCCACCGTTTAATTTCAGTACAAAACCACTATATGACTTTCGATCAATAGGATCATTAGCCCAGTCAGCATCCACATATCCTTTCAACCCCTGACCATCATTTACAAAAGTTAGACCTACATTTACTGTTCCTTTAAGATATCTCAAGATTCTTTTTGCTGCTACCCAATGCTCCATTTTGTAACTAGTATTGAACTGACTGAGAAAATGTGTGGCATAGCTAATATCAGGTCTAGTATTTTCAGACAGATACATCAGAGACCCTATCAAGGATTGGTAAGGAACATTGTGGGCATCGGTTCCATTACCACTCAACCTAAAATTTGACACCATAGGCGTGCTTACACGTTTTGTATCTTCCATTTTGTACCATTTGAGCTGCTCCTCAATGAATAACTTCTGGTTTATTTTGATGATACTTTGGGATCTCTCAATATTTAATCCCAAAAATGACTTTACCTCTCCCAAATCCTTGACACTAAACTCAGTGTCTAAGCTTTTCTTGAACCTACATCTTTCAGTCATCATTCGAAAAAATTAAGAAGTCATCTAAATATACAGCTACATACGTTTTCAGATCCCCATTTAATTTGCTAAATATACATGGCTAATATTTCGATTTTGTGTACCCAAGGCCTACCATTATCCCATCTACCCTTTGATGCCAGTCACGAGAAGATTGTTTCAACCCATAAAGAGCTTTCTTTAAGACACATACTATGCTTTCTTTTCCCAGCTCCACAAACCCTTCTGGCTGGCACATGTAAATTATTTCATCTAACTTGCCATTTAAGAAAGCTGTGTTTACGTATAAATGGTCAATGGACATATTTAGCTTAACAGCTAATGCAAACAGTAATGTGAAGCTGCTCTTGCAAACCACTGGAGAAAATGTCTCTGTGTAGTCAATGCCACGTTCCTGGGTAAAACCCTTTGCCACTAACCTTGCTTTGTGTTGAGCAACACCACCGTGCTCATTTTGCTTTATGCTGAACACCCATTTACACTTTACCACATTCTTGTCTTTAGGTCGATCCAACAGCTCCCAAACATTGTGACTGGACAGAGCACCAATTGATTTCTTTATTCCTGCTTGCCAAAGGAGTTTCTTGTTACTTCACATTGCTTCTTAAGAGCTAGGGATGACTTCTGTTGACGTGTGATACACGACATAGTCAAACAATTTCTGTGGCAGTTTCCTTACTCTCGAACCTTCTTCATGGAGTTCAGGATCCAAATCAAAGCCTCTAAATCCAGGGTCTTCTTCTGGCATATCTTCTGATAGATTCATTTCACATGCATTTTCATCGGGGCGTTCAATGTTTTCTGTTGAACCTGATGTTTCTGGTTTGGGGTCTAATGAAGGTAGCTTTACATCCACGATTGTCACATCAGTGGGCTCTTGTTCATCCACAGAAAATTTGTCTTCTAAGAATACAAAATGTCTAGAATGTACAATCTTTCCTGTATTTCTTGTATCAAATATCTGTATCCTTTACTGTCTTCACAGTAGCCAACAAACACCTATGGGTGACTTTTTGAGTCCCATTTCTTATGCTTTTGTGTTTCAATGAGACTATGCAATGGAACCAAAAACACGTAGATGTGCTAGGTTCACTTTTCTTCCACACCACCATTCCTCAGGTGTTTTCTCACCAGTTGCTCTATGAGGTGATCGGTTTTTCCAAGTAAGCAGCTGTGTTCACCGCTTCAGCCCATATCCTTTCATCAGAACGAGCTTTCTTCATCATATTTCTGGCTTTCTCTACAAGTGTTCGATTAGTGCGTTCTGCCAGCCCATTTTGTTCTGGGCAGTATGGTATGGTGAATTCATGTTTTATGCCTTTATTCCTAAGGAAACTCTTGACTGTTGACATATTCAGAACCATTGTCAGTTCTCAGAGTTTTGATTGATGTTCCAGTTTGCTTCTCTACTTGAGCTTTGAATTCCCTAAATTTCTCAAATACCTCTGCTTTTGACCTGATTATGTAGACGAAAACTTTTCTTGTGTGGTTATCAATGAAGGTTAAAAAATACCTTCCACCACTCCAGGATTCTCGTGGCATTAGACCACACACGTCAGAATGTACCAGTTCCAGGCACTCACTCACCCTTTTCTCACTAGTTCCTTTGAATGGTCTTCGGGACTGTTTGCCTTCCAAGCATGCGATGCATTGGTCATCTTTTTCCTCTGAAAATGATATTCCATCTGCCATGCTCTTTCTTAGAAGATCCATTCCTACTCTGTTGGTGTCCTAGCCTATAATGCCACAGTCTCTTTGTTGGTTGCCCTTTTGACAAGTAGCCATTTACCTTATATGTATCTAGAACATATAAGTCTCTTCTTTTGGTCGCTGTAGCCACCATATTATTATTTTCAGAATATATTGTGCACTTCCTCTTATCAAACACAATACGATGACCCTTTTCGGCCATAATTCTGACAGACAACCGATTTGCCTTTAATTCGGGCCCTAACACTGCATCTTGTATGACCTTGTTTCCATACTGTTTTTTAACCTCAACATTGCCTATCCCTTTTGAAAAAAACTGATCCATCATTCGCCACTGTCACCTGATGTGGTTATCATCCTTGAAATCAGTCATCCAGTCTCTCCTAGGGGTCATGTGAGATGTGGCTCCCGAGTCTACGTACCATTCAATCATGTTTTCGCTGGTGATATTGAGAACTGTTAATAAGGCTTCATCTTTGCTATTTGACTTCTGCTTTCTTTCTGCTGACCCTGATGGATAGCATTTTGTCCTGTCCTTTGCTATTTCTTCTCGACAGTGCTTTTTGATATGGCCATTAGTTCCACAATTAAAACACTTGGGCCCCTTTGACATTTTACTGTCATGCAATATTGGCTTCAACTTTGCAGTAAGAGCTGATGCCTCTTCATTAACTCTTTCTTGAAGGCGCATCTCCATCACACATAACCTCTCTCTCAATAGTTAAGTTCCTCTGTTACTTTGGTACAGATTCCCATGCATTCATGAATTCAAAATATTCCCGTGGCATAGTGTTGAGAACTCTTTTTAAAAAAAGTGAGTCTGGCAATTTCACTTTATCTTCTTTCCAGGTCTCGTCCTGAAGCTTGACCCATATCTTCTCCAGTTTTGCAATATGTTTGGCCACCGAATCGCAAGGATCCTTTTCCCTTATACTGAAAAACTGGTTAAATAGCCGATCTTGTCGTTGCTCCGTCCGTTGTTCATATACACTGTGTTGTTTGTCCCACATTTCTTTAGCAGATGTACAAGTGTTTCTCAACTGACGTACTTGGTTACTAAGAGAGCAAACAATTATGTGCTGAGCCATGTATTCTGCCTTTTTAACAGATGCTTCTTCAAGTTTCTTCCTGGCTGTATCTGCCTTGTCCGTTTCTTCCGTTAGCAGTGTTTGTGTTCCTTCTACAGGTCCATGCATCCATAAACCTGCAACTGACTTACCACTTGAAATTATAATCTGTCCAGTTTGACTGACCTTCTAACTTGTCTATCGTTACTTTGGAAATGTACATCTTGCTAAGAACAAAACACATACGAGAGAGACATAAAACAAATATTAAAAGAGGCGCACTTCTGGCATTTTATCCGGCACATTCACTGCAATCGCACAAATTTTTGTAGCTTTACCTTGGTTTATTATTGCAAACGATCGAGACCAACACAATCTTTTACAGTTCTGCGTCAGCACCTCATATTTACATTACCCCAATACACAAGTTAACATATCTTGCTGTGCCTCGGCCCATAACCTGTTGAAAATTATTCGCCAGGTAACATAACTAACACAGTAGTTATCACAAATTTTATTTAAACAATTTTATGCAATTACAAGGCTACTTCAGAACAGTCAATTATTATCATGTTTACAAATAAAAAACAAAACACATCAAAACAAACTCAATGCTCATAGAGGACACAAACATATTACTTGATTACAAAAATAAAACATACAACATCTCCATATGAAGTAGTGTTTTCAAAGTTACAGTCGGTGTTAGCACAAAAAAATTCGAAGAAGAATAACTTTTAGCATTTCTTTGGGCAGTTTCAAGAGTCAGCGCTTGTTTGACAGTCTATTCTAAATATAGAGTTTCAGCTTCAAGTAAACATTGCCGTATATGAGGTGACAATATTCCATTTATAAAAGTATCGCGAATGCACTCATTTCTATGCTCTATGGCAGAAACAGCCGTGTAATCACAATCCTTACTCAAAATTTTTAATAATTGAATGTATTGATCAGTGCTCTCCCCAGACTGTTATTTACGAACGGCGAGTAAATGTCGAGCAAAAATGGTACTTTTTTGTGATAAATAGACTTTAAAACAGTTATGGCTACTCGATAAGTAGTACATTCATTTACAAGTTCGAAAACATAGTAATAAAGAAGATTTGTCATCACCTTTAATTTGTCTTCCTCTTTCAGTTGTTTTTCGGTGTAATCCAAGAAATTTTCAAATGTTGAAAGTCAATGCTTGAACTCCTTCCCTACCGTGAGCAAGTCAGGATTAACGTCCAAACTATTTGGTTTGAGGAATTTATCCACATCACCACACTACAGTAGTTTATAATATCTCAGTTTTCCTCAATTACTACAACTAAAAAGTTTATTATAGTGAATAAAATTGTAATACAGTAATAATTATTACCAAGACTATTTGGCTTTTATTCACTAAAATACAGCATAGCTTTTATGTTAAATAACATTCTTGAAAACAACTAGGCCGAAGAGGTCGATGTACACGACATAGAATACAGTAATATCACAGTGAAGACACTAAATAATGCAAGCTGAGGAACCGATTAAATTTAAGAAAACTGCAGAATTTAAATATCTACTAGACAAATTTCTGTGCTTCATCTGATCTGCTCACGTACCAAGATACAATTGACGGTAGTGACAGCATCAGAAGGCAATTGACTCGGACATACTGTCCACTGAATAAAACGAAACCTGGCCGTCAGAAAATTGCCACGTCATCAGGGGCAAGTGGGTTTTTAAAGTGAAGTACGACAAGGAGGGACAACCATCACGGTATTAAGCTCGACTGGTGGCAAAAGGCTTTGAACAAAACAAACAATCAGAGTTGGGAGAAATCTATGCCCCTGTAAGAAAACTGGGAACAGTGCGGATATGTCTAGCAGTTGCTACTCACCTGAACTTGCCTATATAGCAAATGGATGTGCAGAGTGCATTTCTGTATGGGACATGGAAGAAGAAGTGTACAGGTCTAAGACTGAAAGGGTAGAGGATAATGGAGAAACAGTGTATCGACTCAACGAATCACTTTATGGTTTGAAGAAGTCTCCAAAGTACTGAAACGAGATATTTTAACCGAGTAAAGGAGCAAGATGGCATTAAAAAATCGAAACACGACTGTAATATGTTTATGAAAAATACCATGACGTCTAAGCTGTATGTGCATGTGTATGTTGATGACTTGTTGATTGTAGGACGAAGGAGGTGATGAAAGAGAAATTCAAAATGTTAAATTGAACCGGAAAAATAACTGCAAAATGAAAGACCTTGGAGAGGCATCGAACTACCTGGGAATTAACATCACGCAAGACGGAAAGGAAGGAACATTCAAGTTAACCAAAACACATTTTTGAAATCAGTGTTGGTCAAATACTGATAGAAGATTGTAGATCTGTGGCAACCCCTACGGACCCATCCTTCAAGTTTTCGAAAAGCGACCAAAAGCCTGAAGACAGGGAGCTTGAAACGAAGTGTCGTAAATGAATAGCAAGCTTTATGTATGCAGCTGTAGGAACCAGACCTGACCTGTGCACTATGCTCAGCTTCTTGAGCAGGTATCAAAATAATGCTAGTGAAATACTCTGAGCAGCCCTCAAACGAGTGTTGCGGTAGATCAAAGGAGTCTTAAATGTGTCACTAGTCTATAGACGTCTGTCATCGGCTCAACAGTGGAAGAATATGTGGACGCTGACTGGGGAGGTGACCAGGACGACAGAAAATTTACTTCCAGAACTTTATTCCAAATGCCGGGGTGCACCGTGATGTGGAGTTCAATAAAATAACATTCGGTGGCGCTCTTGTCTACTGAGTCGGAGTATATGGCACTCAGCTCAGCAGCCACGGAAGCATGTTGGCTGAGGGGAGTTATGAACGACCTTGGGATGTCATGTTCGGAGAAGCCAGTAGTTCTATACGATGATAACCAGTCCGCAATAAAAGTGTCAAAGAACCCAGAGAGTAGCAAAAGACTAAAACACGTGGATATCCGATACCACTTCATTTAAGAAGAAATACAAGACAAAGTGATTGACGTGAAGTATATTGCCACGCAGAACCAAGTGGCAGATGGACTTACAAAGCTTTTAAACACTCCATCATTTCAAAAATACGTGTGATCTTTATGGTTTGAATAGCACCCATTTTTATTTACGATAGTAGTGCTAGTTGGCTATATTTACCCATGTTAAAAATGAGTATGGAAATTTTTTTTGAGGGTGAGTGTTGGAGGCAATAAAAGTTTCAGGTGTGTGTATGCTTTGGCAGGACTGCAATGAGCAGTTAATCTACGTTAATGTTTATAAAAAAACAAATAATAAAATAAATCTTTGGCTGTGTTTCTGTTTAGCGTGACTGTTTGTAATAGCGTTTTTATTAATTAACAATTTATTAAGAATGTTTTAATTGATTTTGATGCAAAATTGTCTACCTCACAACAAATGCAGAAAAACTTTGAAATTTAACTTCACCAAAACAGACTAATTTTTTCTTAGGAAATTGTTCTTTTACTAATATCACATCAGTAGATGTTGTTATAGATAGTACACATAATGCTACAAACGGTGAAATATTTTTTTCCAATACTTTTACGATAACGTTGTTCGAAACACAGGACGCTCCTTTTTTACTTCACTTAGGGCTTGTATTACCACCTCCGGATAAAGTTTTGGATAGAATATATCTAAAAGACAGTCCAGAAAAGTGCATTACGACCCTCTGATACCGCTTATACGAGCGAATATCCACCGAATAAGCTATCAGCTACTAGGACTTGCGGATAGGTACTTATCCAGAAGTTAAAATTGTAAGTGGAACAAAAATGGCGTCATATATGTTTGTTAACCAAGAAGTTGAGGCTAGGATTTAAGTTCACAGAATGGAGACCTACCATTGAAAGTTTTGGTGACTGCACAAAACGTAATATAAATTATGGGATAATTAGTAATTTGTAGATATTTCAGCATAAATATTTATGATATATCTTAGTTTTGAACCGATTATTAATACAATTTTTTAAACTATTTAACTATTTAACTTAGCGACGTTAAAATAATTATCTGTATACTAAAAAAATTGTTTAAAGAAATTGTAAAAGTATCACCATATGCGTTCGAAGAATTTGCTATTCATTAAAAAGTGATACAGCTAGCCTACGTGTCTATTTTACATTAGGGAATTTAATAAAATGTTTTGTAAATATTTGTAATTTTTTACGCCTATACAGTTGTGCAGTCACCCTATCGGCTTTATTTTAACTAGAATGTATTGTGTTGCATGCGTGAATTATAAAGTTTAATTAATCTGGGTCTGTTATTGTATTTGATACATATTTTGTAATCAATAATTTACTTACTGATGTTAAACGTGAAAACAGTGCAAATGTGTAATGTTCGCGAAAGCTTGTACTATAACTCAACGAAACTAATTTTGTATTTTAACTAAAAAGTATACTGTTAGCTACATGTTTACTGCCAACTTATGAAAAAAATTAACTAAGTATCTTTGAATATCTAGCTGATAGTTATCTGGTTTCTATTCAGAGGTCGTAATACACAATGACTGACTATCAGTAGCTGATAGCCTATCCAGTAGAAAGTAATCAGTCAGTTTTATCAGTAGGTGGTACTACAGACCCTTAGTACAAAAAACGGCTATAACAAACTGCTGCAGTAGTCCAGATGTCCTGATTTCAATTTTCCATGGTTTCCCAAAATCACACCAGATGGGATGTCTCATAACAAAGGCAATAGCCGATCAGTCTCTCATTTTCTGTTGTAGTGTGTAGTCGGATGTCGCCGTCTCTAATGACCTCGTAGCCGTCGAGACGTAAAATTCATTTAGGAAACATCTAGTTGTCATTAGTATATTCTCGACCTAAGCATTTGTGACATGCCAAAGTGTAACTGCTATAGCACGCAATCAACTAAATATATGTTTTTAATTTTTTTATAAGGTAAAAAAGGGTATTAGTAACTGTACATAATTCATGTCGGGTGATAAATTAACCGTCATGGCACAACTGTAATTAATATAAGGATAATCAAGTTGTATTGTTAGAGTTAAGTAGTTTAGCATCAGTTTAGTAATATAAAGTGAAAATCAAGTGCCTCAAAGACAGGAGAGGGGTGGTCTGCCTTCATAAAAGGCTTGTGCCGGACCGGTAGTCCCCCTTCCCCCTCTTTTCAGTCATCATCCTTCTGCCACAGCACCTGTGTTACAACCTGGCAGTGTGAGTTACTTTCGTGTTTCGTTAAAGCTCCAGCAGGACAATGTAAATAATATTCAGTAATCAAGTGTATATTAACAAGTGTAAATACGAAGTTAGAAATAAAGTAAGGATCAAATAAATTATGGTGAAGGGTAGCGCTTCTTTTGCTATCAAGGATCGGAGTTAGGTAGTTCGGTGTTTCCATTGGCTGGAACGCGTTCCCAAAGGTTGTTGGACACTGAGGACCTTTCACGCCAAAAGTGAAGGTGTGAGTGACGTCGTCGGGATTTTGCGGAAGAAGTAAAAGTGAGCACAGAAGGAGCTGCTGTTGTCATGCTACCCGGCCACTCCGTCGTGATACTTACGGGGCATGGAAAGGTAAACTATCGAGCGATTGAATGTAATGCTCAGTAGTCGATAAAATGCAGTGCATACATCATAATACGATGGAATTGTTTTTACCATGTAGATATTTTATTAGTGGAAGGTAATTTATATAGCACAAAGTGGTAGCTTTCGAACAAAGAATTAAAAACCCTTTTTAGAAAAATAAGGGCTTGAAACCACAAAATCCATAAAAATTAAAAACCTAAATTTATAATTTGTAATATGATGATGTTCAGGTCTCTACATTTAATTACTAATTTGAAAAATACTCGCGTTTTTAATTGAACATAATTTTAACACCCGTAAACCTCTGCTGGATAGGTTTTCGGATAGTGAAATTATTTTTCAACTAAATCGCATATATTCTTAATTTCGGTTACTATAGAGTTCTGGATACTGTCGTATTAAAAACTATAAAAAATATGTTTTCAATTTTTATTGACTTTGTAGTGTGTAAAGTCCTTATTTTTCTAAAAAAAAAAAAAAAAGTTTTCAATTTCTCACTTGAAAGCAAATCATACACTACCGCCTAGTGATAAACATATAAATATATGTCCACTTATAAATATCTACTCGACAAAAAGGTTCAGATTTTACCGAAGGTTGACCATTCCAGTTGTTAGTTCGATATAATACCTTTCAATTCCTCTTAAGGAATAGTCAATAAGTTTATTACTTGTAAGAGCGTGCGTATAGTCGTCCTGCACGTAACATTAGCGACCAGTATTACAATTCTCCAACCCAGTGAGCGGTGTGTGACGGTATGTGAGACCGGGTTAATAAGACTTGTCTGGGTATTCAATTACCATATTTGGACTTAATTAGCCAGTACGTCATGCCGTGGCATTATGAGGACCGTCGCAAATTTTATTCTTCTGTCTATGCCAGATGAAGTTAGATTGCATTCATCTGTAGAACAATTTAGAAGATAACGTACCACACAGTATTGCGATCATTAAACAATTCTTGCTATTGATTCCTATTACGAACATAAAAGTTTTTTTGGACATACGCCATTGCGGGCGATTGAAGAAAATCCCACAGTTAAACAAAATATCAAAAAACAAAGGAAGAAAAGCCAGTAAACTGTAGTGAACAGACATAAAACACACAGGTAATTCCTGAAAGGAATGTAGTCATATCCCAGGAGACGGCACAAGGACAAGAACAGATATAATCAACATTTTTTTATCATAATAATTCGCATTTTCGTATTATTAAGAGCATCATAATGGTGTTGTACACGCAGTAAATTGAAGCTTAAAATACAGCAATGTTAATTTGACTTTTAGAGATATTTTGTCATATATATTTTCTAATCTGTAACTACACTTTTGGCGTCATTTCGTTCCCTTGAGAATATGCAACGCGCTGCTTATTTAAAAAGTATAAATAATAGATGAATGGTTAATGTTTATTTACAGTTCTGGTCGCTCGAGTGCGGTAATGCATTAATTCTTTTTCTTTCCCCGAATAGCACGTCGTTGTTGACATCTCGGGACGGACCGTTATACTGCCAGATTTATAGGTACGACACTTAAGAGTGCGTGGTTGATAAATAAATGCTAAAATCAATTGATTTCTACGCTTCTTCGAAGCCAATATGGATAAAATACTCAATGACAGTTCTAGATAATTGTATTTGCCAAATTTATAAGTAAATACTTGTCCATATTTACGAATTCGTTACGCGTGATCTCTTGTGCTGTTGTTAAATGCTCGAGGTTCCGGCGTCAAAGATTGTGCCTCACAAGTTCGTAACACTGGAAACAATTTTGTTTCAAACGTTGGCTAATTATATCGTCTATGATTGCTATTGTTTAGTTTTCGCAATTAGTTTCAAGAAACCTACAGTTATAGATTAATACTTTTAGCGTTGAAATATGTACCTCGCCCTCTTAAGGACTTTTACAACATTGATGGTCACTTGAGCGGTGGCGACTTCAGCTATATGATACACTAACTGCACTGTCTTACAATCTCTCTGCAAACAATACCAGTAGGCATCCCGGTCTGCCGTACTTCGCAACTCGACGATATTTCTACTCAATGACGTCAGACGCCCAAAACAACGACGACGGCACTCTGGCCCTCCGACGTTTGTGGCTCCCTAGCATCCCGACACCTTACTCAACGCCATACGGTGGCACTCCGCACTCCCGTCGTCATTCTAGAATTTCTAATTTTTTTGTGTAGATTTATGAAAGGCAAGGTTATTTTGAAGTAGCTTTAGTGAACAAATGCATTGGCTAACTATGAGTTACAATTTTTACGATCAAAACATTCTAATTACATTGAAAAAGCTACATAGCGGACGAGGAAAGGTTATCTGCCACCAATATGTTAGTGTCTAAATTAAAATTCATTTCCATCACTTTTAAACAGAAATCCTACATGTCACTGAACTATATTTTATTATAAATTAATTTTTGTAAATACATATTGTTAAAGCGTGAAAAAACTTCCATTGTTGCTGAAAGACTCAACATATACAAGTAGCGTTGGTTAGGATGCGATTCCTTATTCAAGTACCGGGAGTCTTCAGCAAGTTGTCATCTTCAACTGGCTGGGTAAATATGAGCGTGGAACTGTCTGGCTTTATGTTGCTAGAAAATATGTTATTAGTCTACCTTCCAAAGGAAAAAGTAGGCTTATGAGACCAGCTTTCTGTCTATGTCTGTGTGTGTGTCTGTGCCGAGAGTGTCCGTGTGTGTGTCCCCCTTAAAAACTGTTGAACCAGTGGACCGATTTTCATCAAACGTTGTACACATATAGTACTTTGAAATCTGACTTGACTTTTACATATTTCGTTCACGCTCTGTTCATATTTTCAAAATTGAGGCGATTTTAACATTTTTCAATCAAGCGGTAGCTTAGAATTTCATCAAACTTGGTACACATATGCTACATACGAAGCTGACTTGAATAGTGTGTATTTCGTTCATCCTGTGTTCATATTTTCAAAATGGTGGCAATTTTTATATTTCTAGCATAGTATCCCATACCTTAGGAAAATTGTTTTTAGAATTTCACCAAACATGGTACACAACTATACATACAAAGCTGACTATACTGTTTGGAAATTCGTTCATCTTGTGTTCATATTTTGAAAATAGTCGCCATTTAAAATTATTTGCCTTAGTATCCGATCTCTTAGGAAATATTTTCCAGAATATTATTAAACTGGGTACACCATTTTTATACTTTTTGCATAATATGACTTACCTGATGAAATACTTCTTGGAACCTCATCACACTTCGTGTACGTACTACACACAAAGCTGACTTGACTTTTGCGTATCTCATTTATCCTTTTGTAATATTTTGAAAACGTTGGCTATTTTTATGTTATGATTGAATAACTTCTCAGAATTTTTTCCCCCAATTTTATTAATCTGGGTACCTGTATATCACTTAGTAAGATAACTTATCTTTTGTAGATCTCGTTTATCACATGTCTAAATCAACACTATCAGCAAATATTCCTAGATATACGTAAACGATTTAAATTTTCAGGGTGATTTGTGGTCACTTTGAGGAAAGTAGGCCAATCTGTTATGCTGGTAACTTCTTGTTTTTAAGTGTTTTATCTACCCCAACAGAAATGTACTGAATGAGGTGGAAAATAAACTTAGATAGCTTAGCTAAACATATATGTAGCTTTATCAATAGAGGTAAAAAGGAAAAGATTCAATGATTCCTTACACCACTGTAAGACGTAGTGTTTTAAACTAAGTTGTAAAATGTAATCATTCCCTTCTTCTCCTCACTGTTATGGCATGACTAGCTATTCACCACAACAGTCACTGCAGCAGAGTTACTTTTGTAAATTTATTCTATTGTATTATGAATGAACAATAGTAATATTAATAGAAGATTGTAGGTTTTCGCGACCATTGTCAGGTTGGTTGTCTTGGATTCCGGGCTGCAGCCGCGTCTTGTTGGTAGCTCGTACCGACGTTTCGCCGTACCATACAGCAGGCATCTTCAGGGTGTCTCGAGCAAGACTGTAAGCCAGGAGCTTGAGGAGGCTCTTATATAGAGGCTAGTAGTACTTTCCCTGTGATTGGCTGTCCATTGGGCCAATAGGAAAGGAGGGGGTTCTTGATTGGTTCCCTGGATGGCCAATCACTGATGCTTTCTCCTGATTGGCTGAAGTGGTGACCAGTCAAGATTATTTTCTGGCATGTCATCTGGTGGGTGTTTTACGGTCCAGATTTTTGAAACAAAGGTACCCAGATCCTACTTAGCTTGTAACCATCATCTCTATTAATGTTGGCAGGATGTTTTATAATCTCTATTGCCTCTTGTATTGGTCTTGTCTTGTAGTTGCTGATGTTGGCTATTGACTCGAACTGGCTGAAATCTACTCCATGCTTGGTGTTTGATGAGTGTTCGGCTATTGCTGATCTTTGGTTCTCCTATTTATAGTCGTGAATGTTTTCTTTGACCCATGTGACTATTCTTCTTCCAGTCTGTCCTACATATACTAGGCCGCAGGAACAAGGTACTTTGTAGACTCCTGCCAGTTGTTCTGCAGGAGTTTTGTCCTTGACAGATGAAAGGATGGTCTCCAGCTCATTCAAAGGCTTCTGTATGGCGTGGATGTAATGTTTTCTTAGGACCCTGCTTATGCGGTTGGAAATTCCTTGTCCAAACGGAAGGACAGACTAGTTCTTCAATTGTTCTTGTTTCTCGGCTGCTGGTGGCTTGTTGATTATTTTCTGTATGTGTTTCATACTGTACGCATTTTCCTGTGGTGCTCTGGTCAGATGATTGATTTCGTCAAGTATGTTGGATTGTTCGCTGATCTTTCTATCTCTGTTTACTTGGGTAGAAATGACAGTTCTTGAGTATAATTCTTGATCTGCGACCTGGTAGTAGGCAGAATCGGCGACAGCGATTTGTTGAGGTAACTGGCTAAAATATGTGTTGGTGTGCCCCTGGCATTGATGATAGATCTTAAAGGGACGTCTGTTTTGTGGATCTTGGGAAGGCTGTAGAAAGATGGAGTTCCAGCATCTTTGATGATCAGACGTTTCTTGGTTTCACCTGGGAGTGAAGATTCAGTGATCAGTTTCTTTGTCTTTGCTTCAATTTGCCTTAAGGGGTTACGTTTAATGGCAGATCCAGCATATCAAGCCATTCTACTAACTTTGTCGAAATCATTCAACAGATCCACACATGTAAAGAAGACATCCTGGTCAGTTTTGATGTGATCTCACTGTTCACCAGAGTTCCGGTTCCTGAAGCTCTCCAAATACTCAAAAACTACCTGGAGCAAGACCCTAAAGGTGAACAAACAATCCAGCTTGTGTAACAATGTGCCAGCTCCACATTTTTCTCGCACAAAAACAAGATCTATCTACAGACAAAAGGCACACCCAGGGGTTCCCCATTGTCTCCACTGCTCGCAGAAATCTTCACGACAGACTTTGAAGATAGAGCCATTACTTCCAGCCAGTATAAACCAAAGCACTGGTTCAGGTATGTGGACGACACGTTCGTAATCTGGAGCCATGGTGAAGAAAAACTGCATCTCTTTCTCGAACACCTGAACAACTTGCATTCCAGCATCAAATTAACTATGGAACTGGAAAAGGATGGGAAACTGCCTTTTCTTGATGTCCTCGTAACCAGAGACTCAAATGGCAGACTAGGGCAGAGGGTTTACCGCAAACCTACCCACACGGACAGATACCTTCATGCTAGTTCACGTCACCCACCAGCTCAAAAAAGAACTGTAATTTCTACCCTGGTCAACAGAGCTAGAAAGATCAGCGAGCAATCCAACATACTTGACGAAATCAATCATCTGACCAGAGCACTACAGGCAAATGGGTACAGTGTGAAACACATACAGAAAATAATCAACAAGCCACCAGCAGCCGAGAAACAAGAAAAATTGAAGAACTAGTCTGTCCTTCCGTTTGTACAGGGAATTTCCAACCGCATAAGCAGGGTCCTAAGAAAACATTACATCCACACCATACAGAAGCCTTTGAATAAGCTGGAGACCATCCTTCCATCTGTCAAGGACAAAACTCCTGCAGAACAACTGGCAGGAGTCTACAAAGTACCTTGTTCCTGCGGCCTAGTATATGTAGGACAGACTGGAAGAAGAATAGTCACAAGGATCAAAGAACACATTCACGACTATAAACAGGAGAACCAAAGATCAGCAATAGCCGAACACTCATCAAACACCAAGCATGAAGTAGATTTCAGCCAGTTCGAGTCAACAGCCAACATCAGTAACTACAAGACAAGAATAATACGAGAGGCAATAGAGATTATAAAACATCCTGCCAACATTAATAGAGATGATGGTTACAAGCTAAGTAGGACCTGGAGACCTTTGTTTCAAAAATCTGTACAATAAAACACACACCAGATGACATGCCAGAACATAATCTTGACGGTCCACCTCTCCAGCCAATCAGGAGAGAGCATCAGTGATTGGCCATCCAGGGAACCAATAAGGAGCCCCTCCTCTCCTATTGGCCCAATGGACAGCCAATCACAGGCAAAGTACTACTAGCCTCTATATAAGAGCCTCTTCAAGCTCCTGGATTTCGGTCTTGCTCGAGACATCCTGAAAATGCCTGCTGCAAGGTACGGTGAAACGTCGGTACGAGCTACCAACAAGACGCTTCTCCAGCCCGGAAATCAAGACAACCAATAGTAATATTGTAAAGGTGTGATTAGCATAGTGTAGTTATAATGGTGTAAACATACTATTTTTGTAATTAAATGCACTTTTGTTATGAAAACATGTCAGAAAATTTGAGTTTTATCCAACTTTAAAGTACCCTCAACGCATTGAGATTAAAAAGGAAAATAATCCTTCAACTTTCAAAGCAAATAACTTCGTGTACAAATAAGGTATTATATCGTTCAGTTAATATTAAAATTACTTAACTTCTAACTACCAATGCCTAATTGTACGTTTTTGCATTTAATGTATATTTGATTGACATAACAGTTTTTGTCAATTTCCTGAAAATGGGCCGAAGTGGAGTATTTACCTTATTTATCTCACCCGTTCTATTAAATGTGTCTCTGTGTTGGTTCCAGATGAATATCGTCGTGGTTTTCACTGTCTTGGCAACGTTTCTAGGCTACTACTACCTGTCCAGTGACGCTCTTACCTGTGCTGAGAACGGTTGTGCTACTGCGACATGCAACCCTAATATCACTGAAGAAAACTGCGTGGATGGCGAGTTCAGGAAAAATGGTTCTCCGTGTGGCTGCTGCAACATTTGCATTCCTTACACCGGCAAGTGAAAAGAACTTGTGAAGCTGTTTCGTGAAAAGCATTTTTTCTCGAGATAATATTCCTGTTCAAAGACATTACTTAGGAATATAATCTTCATTTTGTACGCAGCATATTTTTAAATAGAATATCTTCATAAATCAAAATTGAATTTCTTTTTTTATCCAATAAGTAAGAGTGTACAAGAGGAATAATATTATTTTTATGTTATTTCCTTCAGTGTCTATAACAGTGGTTTTCCTTTTTCAATAAATTTATTTGTGTGAATAACACATGCACACTGTGATAAATTTTGTTTATTTAACTAATGAAATTTTTAATTCTTTTGTTTACCTCAGAAAATTCGCGCTTTCCTTAGAATGATTCCTGTGGAAAAAAAATTCAATCTTCCCATATATTTAAATTAATTTTAGAAGTTTATTTGTGTATTAGCTTTTAGAAAATATCTTTGCTTATAAAATCCAACACTCATTTCTTTATACCTAAACGGTGTGGTGTAGTGGTAGAAATTTGAGCTCTCATTGGCGATTCCCGGCCCGGCAGTTCTGATTTGAATTCAGTTTTCCATGCTTTCCGTGCTTCCTCGTAATCACTTTAGGCGAATGCCGATGGATCCTTTATACAGACAACGGCCGATTCACTGTCGACTCCTGATTATACGAGACATATTATACGTCTGTAGTGTCTAGTAGACGTAAACCCTTCTTAACTTACGATAGTTTTGTTTCTACTTTACCGCAGCCGTGTGCCAAGTGATTATGTAAACTAGAGGCACTAATGCCACATCTCCTTTCTGACCCTTCATTTGCAGAATAACTATATAGTTACTTATATTTAAAATGTATATTATAAACTGGCTTATACAATGTAGAACCCTATGACCTTATTTGCTGCAGTGTATTATGTAGCAGCATTGCAACATTAATTTAAATAACTGAAGTAATCTATGGAACATACTTATAAGGTTCACCATTTTTTTCTTAATTTTCCTCATTTTCCGTAACTTAGGATTTTTATGTGATCATAAGTAAGCCCATACTAGAGCCTTCATTGAAATTGTATCTAATGGGCGGACGACCCCACCTCCCCTATCACCTTCATATTTTTAAAATGAAACTTAATTGAAAAATGTGTAGTTCGGCATCATTCTATTTATTCCACACTCGCGAAAAATGTTGCCTACGTAGCATCTGACCATACACTGATTGTTATGTGTGTTTTCAGACAAGTGTAGCCAGTGTGAACCAGACCAGAGCGGCGCAGGCTTACCACCTTCATCTATATGCAGACCTCCTCTACAATGTATTAGAAACAGATGCCGGCAACGTTACAAACATCACCGCGACAAACAAACTAACAAATAACGTTCGTCTTAGGCAGCAGTTGTTTTGTTAGCTGCGGCCTAACGATAGCAAAAATAGTAAAAGCAAAGTTGAACCAGCAAATATCTTGTGTCAAAATTTTATTTTAATATCCTGGTTATGGGAACATAATTAATAATGTAAACTGAAAATTATGTAAATTTCGCTTAAAAAAATGTAAGTAGAATATTAAAATGATTAATGTTAATTTTCATGTTTTATTTGTATGGTTATATTTATGTCGTGCTTTTTAAAGATAAATGTATTATATTTCTGTTAACTCTACAAATTTAGTCATATATGTCAAGTACGGCATAGAAACTTTTAATAAAATGTTTCACGTCCTTTTTTTAGCCATATGTTGATATGGATGGTTTAATTAGCTAGCCTTACATAACAGACTTTCTTTCTCAAAAGTGTTTATCCTACGAGATGTATTGTAATAATGTTTATTTATGAGATTGTTTTGTGCACATAACGACGATCGCTTACTGGTTCTTTGAACAGAATATTTTTTTTTTTTTCGATAAATAAAATGAGTATTTCGTCACTCTAGAACACAAGAGTGAATGCTTTGTGTACATAAGCCATTGCGTAAGTTTCCTTAGCAATAAAATCTTATATTGTGACTCTCAATCACAATAATAGAACCGCAGAGTAGTTGGTCAGGTGCAACAAAAAGACACGAACATTTACTTGATCTCACAAATAATGGTTTTTGCAGATCGCCGACAAAACAGAAAAAACACCCAAAAATAATTATAACGGGAATTTTGCAAAAACGTAACGAGGGGTGGGGGTAAGCATACAACAAACAATGAAAAAGTATGACATTCAATGAACGAAAATAAATTGTAACATTGTAAAATACCCATAAAATTTGCAGAAAACACAGGTTTCAGACTGCAAAATGATTATATGTTTCAAGATTGAAGGCGAGACTAAGTTTAAATGTCCAAAAAAATGGAATTTTTGCTGTCTAAAGCATGTGCTGTCGCCGAGTCGGTTGTGTTGTTAGTCTATTTGCCGAAAGAAAAACTTCCTGTCTGTCAATGAATGTTTGTGAGTCAGTGTGGCTAGGCGTATACGACCATGTACTCGCGTAAAACCCCTAAAAATTTTTGAACCCTATGACTGAATTGAATAAACTTAGTAATCTGATTTGACTTCAGTATATTTCGCAAACTGCATGTTTACATTTTGAAAATTACGGATATCTGTAATTTTTTTTAATCACACAAGTTAATAACGGAACCATATTTTAGATTTACGTCAATATCGGTATACACAAAGTACTTAATGATAGATTAACTCTTATGTATTTGTTTAATAAGTTTGCATACCTTAAAGATGGCAGCCGTTCTTATAATTTTAACATAATGTGACATATCTTAGAAAATATGTTTCCGATATCCGTCAGACTTTTTACATTTATAAAACTTCGTTAAGTTTTTTTAAAAATCACGATATATCACCATTCCAGTGCTATATTAACGATACATTACATACCAAAATAATTACTTTGTTTACACCGTACAGGCTGAATGTCAATCAATAACGCCATAGATTAATTTCAGGCGATAACACGAGCATCATTTTAAAGCGAAAATAATTTCGATATCTTAATGAGTTCGCTATACGTCGAGGAACTATCGAAAACACATGTTTTCATCCTTGTCGGTTGAATTTCAATTTATGTACGTAACACATTAAGTGAAAATCATGTAGCTATCCAGTCATGCACAAGCTACATAGACGATTAGTTAAAAAAGACATTAACATTTCAAGCCTTTTAGAAAAATCACCTAGAAGATGCTTACACCCTGAGGAAATACAACTCGCATATTTCACGTTTAAGGGACAAGTGATTTGAACTAA
Organism: Medauroidea extradentata; assembly: GCA_003012365.1. Taxonomy (NCBI): domain Eukaryota; kingdom Metazoa; phylum Arthropoda; class Insecta; order Phasmatodea; family Phasmatidae; genus Medauroidea; species Medauroidea extradentata. The sequence continues at coordinate 113,500 of PNEQ01078316.1, read as the reverse complement.
GCGTTGATTGATGAATATGACACGTTTTGTATAATGTTTGTATATGTACTGTTTTACCCTACCGTACCAATAAAATACTCGCTACCGTAACGTTTGCATAATAGGCCACTGAAGATATTTTTCACGTGAAATCGGAATATTTTTTTAAGGCTCCGAAATTATTACTGACATTCTTAGGTTGCCAAATATTTTCATGAATGTAATTCTTGAGCAAAACATATGTATTTGTTATGTAAGGCTTCCTACATAATTTACTGCACTTTTTCTTTCGTATATTTAACATTAGAGTTCTTTGAATTACATTCGAAGTTAATGTGTGTAATATCATAATAATTGACTTTGTGCTTAAACGCTATGAAAACTATGGTTTCAATATTACATTGTACAAGAAATACCTTGCTTTCGCCATATAACTTACATAATAACTGTGCAGAGTGCAGCTGAAGTGCAGGTATCCCGACCTAGTGCAGTATTGGTTTTCGTATGGTACACACCGTGTGCTTGTATTGCATTATCACTGATAACCGGAAAATAAAAGCCACATTTCGTACACCTAACCGAGAAACATAGCGTTAGCTATACGCTATTATAGATTGCCTATACATGACTATGTTTACTACGTTACAAAATGGTTGAGAATGCGTAGGGCCTACGCTGCATGAGAAAGCAGATTCATCATGATTATACACGTAAAGGTTTGCTTAAAAGAAATAAATTTCGACAAAATAAACACTTTTATAATAATTAATACAGAAATAATTTTGCGTAAGCAATAAAATTGTACCATTAAATTCTTTAAAAATGATGTTTACTTGTACAATCTTAATAGTCTATATATTTTCAAGTTCATTCATCTAAAATCCACCTTAGTGAACGACTCGTATGATTTCCTCCACTAAACTTAATGTTAAGTAGGTAAACTACTGCTCTTTACTGTAAATACATATTACAGAAAGACATCCATATAGCTAATGTGAAGGCTTTCCACAAGCTCGTACTAAACGGCTAAACAATACCGGATAGCATCTCACGGTGTGTAAAGAAGGCATATGGACAGTTTTGTATATCCTCACAGTAATAATATATGTCTGCGTGTGTTGGTTACAGATGAAGGCGTCAGTAGTGTTCGCCGCTGTGGCCACTATTCTAGTTACACACAACCTGAGTAGCGAAGCTCTGTCTTGTCTCGAGAATGGCTGTGCTCTGGTCGACTGCAACCCAAACATCACCAAGGCTAACTGCATCGATGGAGAGTTCAGGGTAAAATGTTCCGTCTGTTGCTGCTGCGACATTTGTATTCCTTACATGGGTGAGTAACGTTAATGTATCATAATTAAATCTTATGTAATAATGTTAGGTCTACATCACTCCTGTGCCACAGTAAATTGACATTCAATGCTAGTACACATTAAAATCCTGATTATATTTTCGGAAGATCCTTGCGTCGGAAGTGAAACGTTAATTGAAATATTCTGGATATATGCCGTCGCAGTACTATATCGTCTCAGAAAACCAAAAGAATACCATTGAAAATTAAGGAAAATAAACAAGCCGAATTGGCTGAAGTCGACACCCATATACATAATTATTATAAGTTCTATAACCTAAAAAATTCGTATATAAATGTTGTTATACACACAGAAAATAAAATTAGTTAAATTAACAAATACAATATTAAAAAAATTGAGAAAACGAAAAAATTGTAAAAACTCAGGTCATCAAAATTAAGATAACAACAAATATGATACAAACACTGTCAAATACAAAAAAAATTACCTATCAGCAATACCACAAACACAAGGCAGAATAAAACCACGATGAAAACAATGAAGTAATATTTTACGAAATATTTTCAACTTTATAAAAATATTTCGAAACACTAGTTGCCAAAAGTATGTGAAATAGTATCACATCAAGTAGTTCTAATATGGTCAAAAGTTCCAGAACATTTTGTTCTAAATTATAGATAATGTTGGTACTTACACAGAAATTGTTTTAAATTTAAAGAAAATATTGAGTGTATTAGTCAAATTTTTCAAAATTTTTGCAAACCCTATACAGTAATTATTTGTAGAGTTAAAAAAGAAACAATTTAAACATGGTTCTAAAACTTTGTTTTTACAAAGCATTGTTGGGACCGCGGTGGCCGAATATTCAGACCATTTACCTCCCACCACGATTTCCGGCGGGGTCACCAGATTTTCGCATCTGGAAATCGTACCGGACGATACCGTTGGTCGGCGGGTTTTCTCGGAGATCTTCCGTTTTCCCTGCCTTCTTCATTCAGACGCTGCTCAATACCTCATGTCACCCCTCGCCAGAGCTGAAGACCTCTATGTTAAGCGTTGACTAAAATATTTCTCTCGTTCACATTGCATCGTACTTAGGAACAATCAATAAAAATACAGTCGTCTAACGCTTAGTTACGTATCCGTGTTGTTTGCAGGCAAGAACAGCAAGTGTGAAGTGGAGCAGCCTGGCGCAGGTCTGCCACCTGAAACTCTATGTAGACCTCCCCTGCAATGTATCAGTGGCAGATGTAGGAGACATAGGAGATCACATGATCATGATGACGACTAATTACACACTGAATTAACTGTCATTCCAGCAAGATGAGTGCACTGCAACACTACGACTGGAATGACAACCTTGAAAGCTATGTACATTTACTACTTAGTTATACAATATCTGTGAGAAAATATTAGCTGTTCATTATTTATGTTTTATCTTATTTGTGAATAGGTCACAATTATTTTCCTGGAGTACCGAATATATGTTTTTCACAAATGTAGTAGACAACGTTTTTTTATCACTTAATGATTTATTTCTTGCGTAGGATCTATAACACTGTAGGACATATCTGAAGGATACAGACTGTGGAGCAAGATTTATTTTGTTTCCGCATTATTAAATACTTTGGATATGCTTTCATCTTCTGTGAATATGGGTTAAGTTTTATTTTAACCATAATAATATCACTAAGTGTCTGAAATAACATTACATTTAACCTAACCATTCGCTTTGTATAAGCACATTCTAATTATAGACATTTGTAGACGTCATCCACATAAAATTATATTCACATGTGTTTCGTAAGCTAACGTAACGATGGCATAAATGTCAGGGAAATCAGTGTACACAGCTAAAAATTAACTGATATCCAGAACAATAATACCTATACATATGTTCTACAACCACAGCCAAGTATTTAATAATACGGAACAAAATTAATAATAATACAATATTATTACACAGAGGAAAAGGTTTGGTTGAGTTAACTGTATGTGTACGTATATGGTATGGTACATCATCTGTGTAAACGTTCAATCAACTAAATATATATATTTGCCTGGCTGATTTTGTTATCTGAACAGGAGGGTTTAGTCCCATTAAACATGAATTTTGTTAAACCAACAAAACTTATTTATTACGCTTTTCACAAATTGTTCAGCCAACAAAGATTTGGTTCGATAAAAATATATTTTTGTTTCGCCATGCACAAACTTACGTATTGTTGCAATATTGCCTGGCAAGCCGGACAGCAAGAGGTCCGAGCGGCAATCAAGTCAGCGTTGGGAAACCACGGAAGACAGCAACTCACCTCACCCTCCTCGTAGTTGCATAACATTGAGGACAAGCACGCCGATATATGGCGCTGTTACCAAGTAAACAGGGTCTGTCTGTCGTCTGTCGTCGGGCTGTCGTCCACCAACACTCATCCCAGCAACAGTAGTCCAGTTCTCCGGCGAGGCTCGGGGTCGAGTCCCGACGGGTGCGTGCTCTTTCGACGATGCCGTCTACTCATCAATCCACCTTCGGTAAGGTCGTCAGATCTAGTTATGTGGCAGCAACTCTCAACTTAATATAATAACTTAATAACTAGTAATATTGCACTCCCCTCCTAAATGGATGACATTATAACATATTTTGTATTCGGTGTGCCTGCCATTGTAGTATAGTAAATGCCCGTTTAACCACAACTGTCTTAAAGTCATGTAGCCTTTAATAACATCTAAATAAACCCACAGTGTAGCTACCATCTGATTGAAACCTCCAAAACTAATAGTAACTTATGGACCAACCAAATTATTAAACCGACTCAAAATATTCATATTGTAACAGCATGGATAACTTTAGCAAACCTTATTCTCTGTGTTCCACGTTATTTTAATCTTTTTATGAATCTTTGAATATTTTTTCTTCTAATCTGGGATTTACCTGTATGTAGTTTTAAAAGTTGTTCGTTTTGTAATGTTTCTCACTTGACTAAGAGGCCATGACTGACTTCTTCCGTATTTCCTGTCCTTGTATGGAGTTACGGGTAACCCTCTGTAGTTAGCCTACGTCACTGTCAACGATACGTTTAATAAATAATAATAACTAACTGCTTAAATAAGTGGGACCCATTATCACAACACTCACAGGTTTATTAAATACTTCTTTGGCAACCTGCAGTTCGCTGCGACTGTCCATATGACAGTCGTTTTTTATGTGAGTTTAGTAAGTTCTCTGCACACGAAGAATTTTGGAGCATGTGCAAGAATCCTCTCAGTGTAACCCACTATATTTAATCTCCAGTACACATCGCTTGTTACAGATGTGTCCAGCAAAAGCTGAATTAAATCCAGTCCAGAGTAAATTTTAATTAGGAAACAATACAGTTCTTTGTGATACGCATGCCGATATCGAGATAAGTAGTGTTATATCAGAAGTGGTAGATTAGTCAACAGCAAAAGTATGTACAACACATTTTTTTAGCTTTGTTAAATTTCAACAATCTCTGTAAATTAATTTCTACGTTTAGTAATAAACTTTAAATAAAGTCTATTTCCACAGTGTACAGTACGTTTGGCATTTTATATTCGACACAAGACCGTTTAATTAAACTGAAATGTCTCATCTGCTCTCACCATGTTTTACATGAAGTCTGCACTCGACGCAAGTGATGGAGTTATTTTAAATGTTCAAACTGAGGTTCACAGAATGCATGTCTTGTTGTGACCGGATTTCTTAGGCAGCACACGAAGTAAAGAGGAAGTGTCCACTTTAACGGGCTGATTTCTTAAAAGTGTGACCCTGCGAGTTGGTAACACGCTGGACTCTCATTCAGGAGGACATGAGTTTGATCCCCGGCTCCATCCATCCTGATTTCGGTTTCCTATGGATTCCCAAAAACTTGCAACGCTCTGGTGTTGTTTTCCCCATTAAAACAACCCACCAGAAAGCTAAATATGTTTACCAAAAAAAATATATATATATAATAAAGTGTATTGATTTTGGTAATGACGAGGGATTGTGCAATATCATATTTTTACTAAAAATATATATTTTATTTAAATATATTTTAAATTTGGCATAAAACAAACTGCCATACTATAACTTTCCTTTCTTTACAATAATTATATTTGTTTTAAATTCCAAGTTAAACAGTGCCACATTCTGGCCATTATACATTCTTTTAAAAACACAATGGCTCCAAAGCCTTCAGACAAAATTTTTATAAATATTGCAAGTTTCAGAGTATTTTCTTGAAGGAGTTAGTCTCCATGTGAAACGAATTCCCTAACTTTTAAACTTTTAACATGGCTACTTAGAGTAATTTAAACTCTACTTACGGGCGGATAGTTCAGGAGTAGCTTCTTGCCAATTGAAGCTACTCCCCTAGACTTTATACTGTGGGGTATCCCCACTCCTCACACATTACACAGTTACATAAAATGTGTGAGCCAATAACAAATGCTCATTTTAAATTGTCGTAATAGTGGAATCAAAATAGAATCTATAAAGTCCACAAAAGTACTTCCGGTATGAGGAAAAGCTAAGGTTCCAACTTCCGAGACGCCGTGCAGGCAGCGCTCCAAACGTTCGTAGTAATACTCCGGCATTTTGTCTGTGGTGCTGACTCTGGACGGACGCATATCGCCCCGCCGCGCCGGGAGACAGCTGGCCGGTTAAACAGTGCTCGTCCAAGATGTCTTCAGAACAGGTAGGTGAAGCAACGTAAATTTATTACGTCGAAGTAGACAGGAAACACGCGACAAGTCGTCTCAAACGCTTCAGGAAAATGCTGGTACAATTCTTTAAAAAATACCATGGCTGACTCCTGTCCCAGCTCCTGCCATTGTAATAAGTTGTGTTGTACTATCTCTAATGACATCGCTGTCGACGAGACGCGAAGACCAATTACCTGAACATCATAAAAATATGATTAAAGAGTGTCCTATTTTAGTCAAAAAATAAGGCATTGCTTCTCTACTTTTAAAATATATATTACAAAAATGTGTTATAAAAACGCTACCTGAATTACTCAGCACCTGATGGAATACTCACAGCCAACTTCAGTTTATATAATTTTTTATATAACTTTTGTTTCCTAAGTATTTTTTAATATTTGGCCGTGATAACGCGAAGAAATTTAGTTAGCGTGCAGTCTAAATATAACATTAAAGCAATTTCTTCATTAATTTCGCTCGCGCAGTTGCAGAAATTACACTTGTACAGTTTCAGCTTACGCAATGTCATAACGTTAGCTTTGACATAAAAAATGAAAATTAAAGCTTGCAATGTATCAATAAGGTTGTGCAAGAAGTGCCATTCTTGAAATACGAATAATAAATACTGTCTATACATGGGACATGGCTAGCACAGTGGCTAGGTCGCTCGACTCCCACAGAGATGTAAGTTTCCCGGCGTAGTCGACCTGGAATTTCGCACCTGGAAATTATGGCGTACGATGGAGTTGGACGGTGTGAGTCAGTCGCCAGTTCATTTCGGCACTGATAGTCACTGATGAAAAAGCCAGATTAACACCGGGTAAAGATAAAGTCCCACTTTTTAGTGTTTGGAAAAAATTATCTGAAACTCTACCACCTGGACGTAATGAGGAATGGATGATACGGAAGACTCTGAATAAGATCACGTAAGGAGTTTGAAGATACAGAGTAAACCTTTCACGACTGGCCACAGTAAGGAAGAGGATGGAAAGTTTGACTATGGAGTAGTTCAGATTGTCAAACACACTGAGGATGACCTGAGTCACGCTTTGATAAATTCGGTAAAATGGACCTAGTTTTATTCAAATGCTGTATATTATTTGTAACTGGATAAATATGTGTGTATTTTTTTTATTCGAGACTAGTAATTATAATTTCGGGGCTGCTACGTACATTATGACACCTCTCATACGCCCTGAAACCTCTGTGTTAAGCGCTGCCCAAAATTTCTTCGCTTAGCTTTGCTTCCATATAGTGTACTAATTGTTAATTGAAGTGGCAATATTAACATCTACAAACGGTTTAGAAATTTTCAGAATGTCCTGAAACAAAATGTGTAATGGCTTCGACGTAGTCTCCTACAACATTTCCTGGCTGCAAGAGACGCGGGTATACGGTACAGTGACGTCACTAACAGACTCTGTGCTATCTATTGTACTTAAATAGCCTTTAACCGAGAGATTATTTACTCTTACACTCCCTGGACAACAACTGTTGTAGGATATTCGTTTAAAACGATGTTACTTTGTGGCCGGCACTCACTGATTTGTTTTCTTCCATGGACTTTTGCAATGGACGACTTGAAGTACGCGCCCCCTGACGTCACCGCAGGGGGAAAGTACTGTGGGAAACAAAGCTTGCTTACAAACATGCTGATTTGTTAGTTGGTAAATGCAGAAAGCAAAAAAGTTTCGCATTCATAGATTTACACGTAAGAAAAAATAGTAGTTTCTACTTCATGGTTAAGATACGCAAATACATAAGATTAATGTTAACATGAAAAAAAAAGGCAAATTTCACACAAATTATCAATTTTCTTGACGTACATCTCATCCGGGACATTTGACGCCAAACAGCTAAATGAAGGTTATGTTCGGCTGCGGTATCCATGGAGATAGGAATTGTTTCCCACACCTGACTGAAGCTCCGCCTCTTTTTAAGTCGTCCATTACACCTGTAAGAACAGTACTTTGAGAAAAAAACTAGCATAAGGTGCATCATGACATTGACAATTACAGTAAGTACTAGCGGTGTCACAGATTTTAAAAGTCCTGGTTTCTAATCATTTAAAGTCATTAGATTTCATTGTTACCTAATTGGTTGTTGTATACATTTTAGACTACCTTTACTTTGTATTAAGTAAATGTTCGCCTATGTGGAAAGCTCAAACCTAATTTGTTTCTATCCTCAACATTCACCATGCGTAATGTTCTATTTTACCTGGAGACAGTGTTACGAAGCAAACTTTTAAAACTTAAAATACCATTCATAAAGATAGTTGTACTACAGTGTAGCCTTTCAGATACTTTGAGGTGAATATTTAACAGAAAAAATTAATTTCATTTTTGTTTACAAATATTTTGTCTCGGCAGTTACACTTCCATACAATAATTGGCTTGTAACATGTGCCCAAACGGATGTCCACTAAAAAAGTTTTAATTTAGAAACTAACTCAACTTCAATATTCGTATAAATAAAATATTATTTATTACATTAACTGAGTATGTTGGTTTAGTAACACATAATCTAAATTTGGGTTAAAAATAAATTTCACGTTTTAGGAAGAGAGAATTGGTTCACTATGGCCACAGAACCTCAAAATAAACTATTCAAACCTGGTAACCTAGTCCAGCAGTAGTCTAAGCACTATAACTAGTGTGAAGAAAAGTAATTCTACTGAATGTACGTTATCACTTTTCTTGCCTCCTTACAATTACAAGTGCAGATGAGGTGAAGTTAGCAGTTTTCTGTATTATTAGCCTTAATGTGTGACCAACTTTCCGAGTACGCCAGATACACAGTTCTCCGACATTTTCGTTCCAAATATCGATACATTCGAAAAAGTATAATTTACTTAACGTTTCTTAAGAAATGAATTAACACCTTATATAGTTTTATTTCTGTGTAGTAAACGTTCTCAGAAAAATTTTAAAATTTTTGTTGGAAAAAAAGAACTCAATTTTGTGTAAATTAATTATAGAAATGTTTTCCAAATATGGTGTATTTTCTTTGCTACATTATAAATTGAAAAGCTGAAATTATTAAAACATGAAATATTATGTGTGTTTGTTTTTCATTTCATGTACAATAGATGTCTAACCCAACTCGATAAATATTCAAGTTCGTAAATATTTTACATTAATATTTGTTTAGTATAATTTTCATCTACAGAAAGTGTTGACACACGTAGATGGTGATCGACATTTTATCTTTATGGCAGGATTGTAATCCTTACACGGTTCTCCACGACCTGAAAAAAAAAAAAAAAAAACAAGAAATATTGGTGTTTTTAAATTGTTTTGTGTTGCATCTTACCCAAAGAACATAAATAACTATATGCTTGAAAACAAAAAATAACTAATATAAATTTACCAAACAGGTATCTGGATGAGCCTTTGAAAGAGGTGTAATAGTCTATTCAAAATTTTCAAGTAAATGACAACTAATCAAACTTGGAAACTTTGTACACGCTCAACTAGGCGTCTTGCGAAAAAAAAAAAGGATGAAATTTTGAAACATGCACCAAAAATAAATTTGGGAAAAATAAAATAAAATTTTTACGGTAAATATGGTATATATATATATATATATATATATATATATATATATATATATATATATATATATATATACACACACACACATGTATATATTTCTTCGTGTGGTTAGTTATATACATTCTACGCTATTCAACTACACCTGTGCTACCTTTAAAAGGTTTGTTTCAAAAATAATTTCTTCGTTTACGTTCATACTGGCTCTTTGTACTATGGCTGATTCTGAACACGCGACGGAAGATAATGTTTTTATCATGCAATTTTAATACAATTTTATTAACAAGACTAAAAGCCAGAGTTACGATTCAACTTTACAAAAGGAAACTTTTTTTTTTCCATGTGCATTACGAAGCACGTTGAAATAGATTTTATGTTTCAGCCAACACTGCAGCACTGACTATCTTGCTTTTCTGAAATATTTATGCATATTCAGTACAAACAAGGATAAGGGCTTCCTTAGGGGTGTTATTAAGATAAATATTTGTGATGCTATGTTGTAACGTCATGGCTTATGACGGCCGCAATGGTTTCTAGTAATTCCGACCGTATTTTATTCTGTGGTGGAGGTCGAAATAATATCAAAAAATACGAAAAAAAATTACAGACAAACTAAAAGACTTGCCTTACACCAGAACCACAAATGATAGTTGTTTCTGCGCTAGCTACTGAATACAGTATTGCCGATAATGCTCGATACTCACGTCTGGAGATTAGACACGAGCTACAGCAGCGAAAACAATTATCTGGACTGATGTAATAGCCGTCCAGCTTGTCACAATCTTCCTCGGTCATAGCCGCACATTGTTCAACTGTGCAGTCAGCGAGACATCTTGCTGATAGTATCTGAGTAAAGGAGATGAAACACACTGCGTACATCAGCCAGCACATCTGCAGAAGCAATAGCAGAAACATACTAACATTGATACGAGGTATACGGCTAGCGTACATCGTAGTTACTGGATGCATTCACACACTATATAGGAGGTGCCACAGTTCTACCAACCTTTACAAATGTGTCAAACATAGGTAAGTAGATCGACAAGAGAGATAGGTTTGTTTAAGGAATGTACAAGTTATCGTTCTTTTCTATAAAAATATAATTCCCGAACTTCTCAAACATAAAACTAAAACCAGTATGCAAATAAGTCGTATGTCCACGGGACTCTGAAAGACATTTAAAAAACAGAGTGAAATATGCAAACTCTTCAAAAAACGTATCATGTAGATGACGTAGCTTCAGAACTGTAAATTCAAAGTATACTTCCAATATCCGTGCACGAGGAAGAATGCAGAAATTTTTTTTATCAGCGCGCACGTGTTACTGAAAATAAATAATTTATGTAAGTTATACTTTATGTTGGTTTTCTTTAGATAAATGGCTTTTCAAGCTAAAACTTATCAATATACTGTACTGGTACAAACCATCCTGATCTAGCACAAATTATAATTGTAAACAAATAAAATATGCGGTATTAAATATTATTAATAAAACTATATAAAACGTAAACAAACCCTTTAAAAATATTTCATAATTTTCTCGTTTCAGACAGTTGCTAGTTATTCGCGATAAGCTTTGTCGTGTTACAAAAAAACACAGTGTAAAAATTACGAATGTGAAGTGAACCCTTAAGACAGAGCCTCCCTCCTCTACAGACAGAGTTCTAAACTATACTCGTCTAGTTAAGCCCTAGATCATTCTTCAAACATATGCCCTCAACAACGGTAATTTTCTAGAATACACTATCTTCTAGAGTAATCATTTCCATGTGATAATTTTCAAATATATTTCTATAGTCTTGATGTCTACTATGTCTGCAGACAACGCCAGATTAAAGTGAAACAAGACCAATAATATTGTTGTTATTTAGATAATGAACGTGGCAGATATCCATGAAAATGCATGGATACTATTAGCCGGGCTGGCCTATGAACGGACTACACCCCGCGTACACCAATGAAATACAGATACAGCATGTTGCGCGAAGTAGCCAACCCGGCAGAAACATGTTAGCAGACGGGACTGCATGTAAATGCGGCGTTGCCACGTCCAGCAGTAACACCACGTTCTAAGAGGTATACTCCATCCATTCTAAGGTTGCAGCTAATTCATGCAAGTGAATGACAATACAATTTTTGCACAGCATACGTTTCTTTTGAAATATTGGAAAAAATATAAGGTAACTGTATTAGGCACACTCACAATGTGAGGAATCAAAATAAAATTAAAATGCTTTGATTTATTTCGTTAGCAATTATTATTTCTGCTGCAACCTTAGACTGGATAGAATATGGAGGTCTTGACACTGCCTATGCTCTCCAGAAAGAGAAAGTGGCTCCCTTTTTGTCGCCGAGCGCTAGTAGTAATTTTGTGGAAAATTGGTTTTGTTTACATCTGGCGGTGTTACAATTTTTACAATTAACTATATAAAATCATGTTATTAAGGTAAGCTGATATAGTATATAAATGTTCCGCGTTCATAAATGCACTAGCATGTGTGGAACTGTTTGTATAAGTCGTCTGAAAAATAATATTATGTAAGATTGTTTTAGTGAACACATTCGAACATAAACTACTATTTCCTGCCCTACAAAATTTTAGAATCGTTGCAATATGCATCTACATGTAAAAGATTTAAAAAAACTAAATTTTATGTTCGAAAAATTGTGTTACAGTACAAAATTATGTTTCAATTATTTTCTTGTATATAATACACGCAATTACAGTAACAATTTCACATTTTAAGCTAAGCCAAATGCAAAACAAGACAAATCTTCCACCAAATTACTACTAGCACTCGGCGACATTGAGGGAGTCACATTTTATTTCTCAGCGTCAAGACCTCTACCTTCATAGACCGTGAGTAACACTAACATTGTGCAGTGTCGTGTCAGGATGACATTGTGAAGCCACGCCATGATTATAATTGCCAGGGCAGCATTAATACGAATCTCTAAAAACTAATATATATTTTATCATGATAATGCACGAAGTTAATTTCGCTGCGATTATTTATTTTCCTCGAATGATGTGAATGGTTGTACAATATGTCCTTTAGTTAAATTTGTAAATGCCTTAGTATACATATGACTCGTAAATTTAAACTGTGGTTATTGATTAACATGCAGCCTAACAGAGTGATGGCTGAAGATATGTCTACATATTACACTATATCCAGGGTCTCATTACCTACAGATAACGCCGCCTATTGAGTTAATGTTGGTTTTTCACTCGTTTTCACACTATTTATCTATTATGTCACATTTCAGCTGGAAGTAACTTGCCATTGGCAGGTCTTGCTGGGCAGAGCCAAGTCTTTTCCTAGAACTGCCATACTATAGCAATATTGTAAAATCAAATTTACCTAAAACAATATGTTGCTAAATAAATGATAATGTAGTTACTGCCGCAAGAAATGTGGTACAACATTTATTGTACCCCGAAAATACTGACGTAAGATTTTGCCACCTCCTTTTCAATGACAATTTATTTCTGTCGGTCTAATAATGTCTCATAAGCTAATATGTAGCATTTCAAAAGCGCGGGCATTAGCGGCTGGCGGCTGTAAGTAAAGACCCGGGTATACTCGGGTGCGTTCGACAATATTCGCCTCGTGACCGCCCTGAGAGCCATTTTTAATCTGACCTTGGCCTTTGATATATAAATTGCTACTAATTAATTAATTTTATTTGTTTACTTTCAATCAATGCCCCAAAGCAGCTTTGAAGTTACCTATTTTAATTTTTGTAACTGCAACCAAGAAGCCGCTAGCAATGTGTCATGATTAGATACGTTTTATCTATCCTATTAAAATTATGTAATATAATAAGACGAATTTTAAAAAGTAAAGATGTACAGTTCATTTCACAACGTGAAATAAGTTATTACTACCAATTTACAGCATCTTTAACGTAACAAAATATAGCCGAACATACAAATTCAGTACATAAAAAGAGTATTCTTGATCTTAATAAATGAGAAATGTAATTCATACTTTCTAGTGTGAATACAAAATATGATTTACTTATGTAATCTGTAACGGGTAAATACGTTTAAATAATTGCTTATATCAATACATGTCTGGATTCAATGATAAATATTTTACATAAGAATTACGTTTCTTTGCGAAACACTCATTTTATGATTATTTAATATTCTCCGTTTTCCTACATATTTTGAAATAAGTGAAAAAAAGGAGGGGGAGTGGGAAGAAATGTATAATTTAAATTGTTGGTAAATATTAAGAATCACTTCTTATCGTGTACCTGCCAAACTGTTGGTTTTATAGATAAAGTTTACTAATAGAAATTTTGTCTACAGTGGTAAAATGTAGTGACATGTAAAGAAAAATTTCGTTTACTTTCATTGAATTTTGTAGTTTTATGTAGAATTCTAAATGCGACTCTCCTGTTTTACGCTATGATATCTGTTTACGAGCTACTAGCGTTCCTAGTGATATCTATTGGAAGTACGGCTACTACGTTACGAAACTGTTCTTTAGGACTGCATATTCAGTATCAAGGAAACCATCTTGCATCTAACAAGTGTTTTTGCGGCGATAATCGTGTGTATTGAAGAAATAATAATTTGATAGTGTGTATGTAGTACCACTGGCCATTACAAAAAAGAGTGCTTCGCTACGTGCTACTGATGTATGTAGTGTGTGTTTTATAGACATTTTCGAATTTGGATATTTCATGGATAAGGTACAAGTTGAATGTCGCTGATTGAGGCACAGCGGCGAACGAATTTTGCATACAACCTGTGTGGAGAGATATTGATGAAGGTACCGCGACTAAAGGGGAACGAATGCATAATTTATTGATCGTCGCAAAGGATTTGTATCCACAATCGAGTTGAGTAAGTACAGATCTTTCGTTACAAAATTTACATTGAAATTTCTGTAAAACAAATGTCGCGCGTTATTTAACTAGTGCGACTTCTCTTGACATTAAAATGTGTTAAAATATGTTGTAGAATGGGTACTGAAGATGTATAACGTAGGTGCAACATGCGTACAAGGTGAATTTGATACGCTAGTTATTTTGTCCAGGTGTATTTCACAGATAATGTTCTTTAATGCTTATGTACTACTACGTCAATGCAATATGCAAATCGTACGAATTTACAACAGTAGTTATTTTCTACTCTTTCATTTCATGTTATGAGATTAAATAAGTGTAAATTTAATTAATTTTCCTTTGCTTATTACTAACATTTTGCGCAGTTTAACCCCACAATTTCCCTGATCTTCATAACCCTCCCACTTTATAATTCTTTATAACTTATGCTTATTTATTACTTGCGGATATTTATTTATATTGTATTTTACAAAATTAATCGTAAATTTTACACTTCTGCTATTTATTATAATTATTGTGCGTAGTTTTACCCCATGAGTTCCCTGATGATCATAGCTCTCCCCACTAGCGGGTTGGTATAATGTAGGCTTAATTATTAATCACAAATAGTAATTGCTGTTACTATATTCACTTAAATTAATACTTTACATTTCTGCAGTTTTTTTCTCATGGTGAGTGATTCTTGATATTTAACAAGTTGATTATCTGACAATGTCTTTTCCCTAATTATGATTGCATATTTTTAAAAAAATTTGAACAAGTAATTTTCGTACCGTGTGCACTGCATAAAGTCCACATCTTCTATACAAAACATTACATAAATGCTAGAAGGAAATTCTGATCACGT
Source organism: Medauroidea extradentata (assembly GCA_003012365.1). Classification (NCBI taxonomy): domain Eukaryota; kingdom Metazoa; phylum Arthropoda; class Insecta; order Phasmatodea; family Phasmatidae; genus Medauroidea; species Medauroidea extradentata. Next base: position 98,243 of record PNEQ01078316.1, on the reverse strand, counting down.
CAGAAACACGAGGCAATAAATGAAGATAGCTTAACTATTTAGAATTCTCTGAATGTTGTTTACGGTTGATAACAAGTAATCAGAATGATACACGCCAAGAAGAAACTTATGGGTTACAATGCAGCGTACGAAAAGTTAATTTTTATACGAAACGATGTATTGCGTGTAAGTTCTCTTCTTGCACACGAGTTTACACATCTAACAAAAGGCATTTATAAACTATATGAAACTAACTGTGTTTTTATATTCGGGATAGTTCTCTCTTTACTTCCACATTCAAATTAATGAATTTTACAAGAACAAAATTTCAAACTAGCTAAAAACAAAACACAAAGCTCCCATACGATTTTTTTTTTCAATCAACATAATGCATTTACGTCGAATTAAAAAGTACGTTATTCAGTTAAGAAACAACTAAGTGACTTCTGTCTTCAAAATTATCGAATTGTCATCTTCGGTCGTCAATACGTTTGCAGCAATAAAACAATTAACAATTTACCTACACTCGCACAAACGAATTCTTTATCAGAACCTGGTAGTTGTAATTTGGTTTACACTAACACGGCTTTCTTATTCTACTTCTCTGTGTACGAATCCTAATATTAAAATGTTAAAGGCAGTTTGTTTCGCCAATCAGCTGGTGGGCTACTTACCCTGGTTGCTTATTGGATGTTCCGTGTATGACTCTCTTGCAACACTGCAGCATCTGTACGTAGACTCTCGCTGTTAGTCTTATGCCCTTCAATATTTGATCTCTGTGCCTTTGACCTGCTCCTCCTCGCTACATACTTTTATCTCAGAAGTGTATCCAGCTCGCTAAGAGGTCGGGTTTTTATCTAGAGGTGAGTACATGAATGTTGCATTTGCGATCACTTGACAGTCGTCAGAATTTAAAACTTGTGTAACTATTTAGTAGACTACATTTATAATTCGGCTTAGTTTCATATAAAATAAAATGGGTTATGTTCTACTGGCTCTTATAATAAAACATTTTAAAAAGTTGAAATACAGTGTAGGCTGGATCACGACAAGTACCGCCATGTTTGCATTGATAATAATTATTGTGTTTCTAGTTCATTCTCATTAAAGGCGCCGCCTATCTGCGCGTTAGAATATCAGAAGTGACGAAGCTATAAGCGCATGAAATGACACATCGTCACAACGAACCAAGAGCTGAACTACCGTGTAAGATTTCTGCCAACCCTTTTTACTCGGAACTTTAAGATATAACCATGTAACTTTACTGGGTGCACGTTTCTGAGTTTCACATACATCGGTTAGTAAGTCTTGAATTACAGCAGTCTGATGAGACCGTTTTTTAGCTATGTGGGAGGGCTTTAGTAATTTTGATTACCACGGTGTCATAACAATACCATTCCATATTTCTCCAAAGTGTATTTTTTTCGTACACTGGCATAACGGTTTCATGTGAAATAGTTCCGTAAAAAATCTATTTACGTAAACACTGTAACGCATTTGAAAGTCTTGGTAGGCTACGCTTTTGACATGTGTGCCAATTATAATTTCCAATTATTACCCAATTAAACATGTCAAAATTATTAATAATTACTTGTTAAATATTTAAATCTGGTAATATGTTAGTTTAAAATGTAACTGAAACTGGTCTTACCTCTCCTTAATGTTTACGGAAATAAAAATATTGGTAATTAGAACACCGGCATAAAATAAATACAACTGATGCTCTTTACAAACTTTGGAATACAACTCTACTAGAGTTCTGCTCATTCTCTTTGATAGAGTCTGGGACCACGGTTGGCGCAGTTGATAGAGCACTTACCTTCTCTTATAATTCCGACGATGCTACGTACATGTCTCCCGCCACCAACGTTTAAGACCTACATGTTAAAATTCTAATAAAACTCTCGTCACTTCTTCATATGCTTTCGTTTTCAACGATATTAACGTCTGCAATTTTAATAAGTAACTAAATACTCAAAAGTTTTTCAACAAGTGCTTTGTGGCAGGTTATTTTTGAGAAATCTCTTTAGATGCCTGCATGGAGACTATAGAGAAAGCTTATAGTGTACAACATTGTAACGTGGCACACAACAGTTCTTCAGCTGACGTCACAGAACGTGTGACATGATGCCACAAAGCTATCTCGTGTATGACCTCGTTAAAGTTCCACTCAACCCTGAGGTTTCGCAGTTGTTGATTCCGTTTACTTGTACCTGTTCCAGCAGCGTATACAGGAGGAGTGTGTGTCCGGCTTCAAACCTCCGTTCCAGAAACATGGATGACAAAAAAGTGTTTCACTACTAAAAAATTTCAATATTACTTCTTCTTGAATATTCGGTGTTTAGATAGTAAAACTGCTTAACTGGCACTGAAATCAAATTTTTCCCGGCGGAGGATCCCTGGACCTCCCGCTTTAATGACGGAGACGTGGGTTCCTTTATAACATTGACAATATAAACACCCCACCTCCCATATATAATCACAAATCCTGGCTACGCCATTGGTCTGTATCGTACAGCAGAGACAGTTCCTGCGAGCCTAACTACTATTGACAACACAACACTACTTCTCTGGTTGTAACATGGCGATCAGGTTGACTTCTGCTGTTTTAACAAACATGATCACGTAAGTAATAATTTAAATAATACTCATATATGTAAAAGTAACACATATATATATAGTATACCTCAGTTATAAAATTATAATTGAAGCGTTTGATAAAGACTTAACGACTACTCTTGCAATTTCTTTACCTATTTTACCGAGAGACCTCTCAGCCAGCGTTTATACAGGTCGACCATAAAAGAATATGTTAACTATTAATGACTATATTACCAAAACCAAACAACTCATAACCTTAGTTGACTATTCAAGTGAACCGTAGAACAATGACGACAGTGTGACCACGAACAGCTCGAACCATATCTAAGCGATACGCGACATCGTTCCATACTCTTGCCAGCATGTCCGGTGTTGCGGTTTGGGTCGCACCTGTAGCTATTGTTCCGAGGTCAGAAATGTTATCTGGTAATGGCGGACGAAACACGTGATATTTTATGTACCGCCACAGAACTACCGTATATCGCGCAAAGTTAAGGTCTAGGCTTCTGGGTGGCCAGTGATGAAGAGGCCGGTCAGCATTTGCACAGCGACCAATTCAGCGTTACATGAAGGTCTCACTCAGGTACCCACGAACAGCGAAGTGCTGATGGAGTGGCGCATCATCCTGCTGGAGAATTAAGTCTTTCGCTGCCTCTTCTGACTGACAAAACTAACGGCCGCATACGCACGTCCAAATAAATAACGTTTTTTTCTACGGTTCATTTGTCTTCTCAACCAAGGTTGTAGGCGGTTTGGTTTTGGTATTAAATACATTCAAATTTGATCGCATTATAGCATTCTGACCATTTAATTAACTCTTTGAATTTTCTTAATGCCTCTCTCTTGAACTAAAACACAACCCAACATTTAAATTACAACGCTGCTAGTGCAAAACTCCGCTTTCTTACCAATCTAAAATAAAGGTTACCAGAATTCAAGTTTGTATTAATGGTAAGAGAATTTTTCAATAATCTCTATATATAAAAGAGAACTCTGACTGACTGGCTGAATGAGTGATTGCGGACTGACATATCAAACGGCCGCCCAAATCAATCGACCTAAAAAACGTGAAATTTCGTAGGCGAGCCCTAAGAAGGAATTTTTCAATTTCGACCTCTAAGGGAATGAAAACGTGTGAAACGTATTTTCGAAGAATTGTCGGTATAGCTCGAGCCCGATGGCATATCATCTTGATTTTTACTTCAATGATACACTCATAAAATTAATTGTAGCCAATTTACGGATTTTTTTAAGTACATCACTTAATGAGATAAACATATCTTAAATGTCTTTCTGATCAATAATGGATATCTATAAAATCGTTTGGAATAAAGGTGTCGCTTCCAGTTCTAAATGGTGCTTACACAAATACCCAAAAAGCTGCTTTACGATTTTTCGAAATTTTTACCTTAAGGTGAAGAAAGGGAGAAAATATATTTTACAAATTTTTATCATCTATATAGCTGGAACACAATTAGTCATAGTTGTTTAATACTAACTTCAATTTGATTCGTATACAAATGGCTAAAAAGGACTCCGAGGCGTTTAAAATCGGATACCTAAGGGGGAGAAAAGACGTGAAATGTGTTTTCGATTATTCCTCCTTAGTTATCGAACTAGTAGGGATATCGAAGTGCTTTTTGGTTTGAAATTATGCTTATGTACAGAGCCGAAATACCATTTTGGATAGTTACAAAATTCAAGCCCGAAGAGGTAAAAAATAACTAATAACTAAAACCTGTTTCAGTTCAATATATATTGCGAGCCACTACTGTCTGATCGAGCGGTGTAATAATAAACAGTGACGGCAGAGCTAAGATACCTCAGTGTGCTCTGTACAGCTCATATTACCTTGATTGGTACAACAGGAACCACCTGCATGCCGCAACTATCGTGCGAACAGCGTAAGCTGATATAGCAACGGCAAGAGCAAAGAGGTTCATCGTACAAGGGTGCTTCTTATGGTACCATTTAGCGGTGTGTGTCGCCGGCCACCTACACACCGATCACAGGCAACAGAAGACGTCATCATGGTCTAGAGAATTCCTGTTCGAACTCTTATCTTGCGGGGTGGTGGTAGACCCTGATGTGACATATTTCCAGAATGATTCAGATAAAATACTTGCCGATAGATTTCGAGACTTTAGAGTAAGGATTTAAAAGAGAGTTGCAAAAGAGTCGAGAAGGTTTTTGGCTGGCAGGTGCCTGGTGCGAGTTAAAGTGATAGTGACAAGTGGCGAGAAGTACTGGCTTGCGACTTGCGACGAATGTTCGAGGGCGTCTGGTTTGATGGATTGCGGCAAGTAGTGTGACGACGGTGTGTTTGGGCTACAAGGGGTTCATCGGTGCTCGTTCATTAGGTCCACCATTGTGAGCGATTAGAAAGACTTTCCATGCACAGAGAACTAGTATAGGTTTATTATTTAGATGTTATAACCTCTATGTAAATAGTAGTTATTTGTTTTGTTTGACATCTACTTAATTGTGATTAATCATTATTGACAAGTATTTTTTTGTATAGATAGTTGTAAATAAATTAGGTTAGCTTTATTTATTCTCTTTCTTTTATCAAAGACCTCCATCCCCAAGTGTACCTAGCACTAATTTGAAACTACATATACATATGTTTACATATCGAGACGGTTTTACTTTTAGATGTTGACGTGATTTTGGTTTAGGATTGAAGATTGAAACTTACTTAAATACCTGAAAGGCAATTTCACGAAATTCAAAAATTCACTACATATGTTGAAAGAAGGTAAAATATGTTTTCAGTTAATCGTCGATACATCTTCAACAGTATAGGTTAATACTATCGTGCTTTTTACGTCAAAGAGACACCAGTAAAATAGTCTTAAAAGTGTTTCGGAGTTTTTTTCTGGAAATTCTGTCTCTTAAAAGGCGAAAAGACCTGAAAAATGTTTGAGATAAATCCTCGGTATCTATCGCGCCCATTGAAATATACACTTTACTTTTGCTTCAGGATGATGATTACGTAAATGGCCTTAAAATGTTTCAAGATTTTTTTAATATTCGAAATATCGGTACTGTACAGGGCTGGTGTGTGATTTTTAATGAATTATTGATTTTGCCTCGTCATGATGATCACTTCAATTGGCTAGTTATACAAATGTATACGATGTAAAATAATATTTTCGAAATTCGGCACTTAAAGGGGCGAAAGGCCGTAAAATTTGTTTTCTATCAGCTTGTAATAACTATCTATTCAGTAAAGTTATAGAGGTACTATTTGCGTCAGAATTATGCTTACATATATATTTTAGGTACTTACGTAAGTTGTACGTTTTTCTTCTTTAACGTCTTCTTCTATGTAATGTAATTTTTGAGAAGAAAGTTTAGTTTGTAGTCTTTCAAAGCAGACGATCCGAAAGGACGATAGGACCAGCGTGAAATAAATTATAAAGTGTTTCATTCTGCAGTTCTATAAATACATGTTGTACACACTCTATGTGCCTTAATATTATATTTTTAAAATTTAGTTTCATAAATAAATTCGACGTTACGTGGCGCAGTTCATTGCAGCGCTGGTCTGTATTTTGGGAGACTCAAATTTAATTTTAGGCTGTGCAGACGTACAATACTGACACACAAAAACTGCCAGACAGAATAATTAGTGCAAATTGGTTTAAGTTGCTCGAAGGTGTATAAATGTATTATGCAGTTGACTATCAACTGAAGTTCCTCGACAGCGAAGCCCCCAATTGCATACACACAAATACAATCACGCACACAAATACACACACGTATGTATATATATGTATATATATATAAAATATTAGTGTTAGGTGAAAAAAATTAACTTTTTTTCTAAGTGCTATAGTGCGGAAAAGTTGACACCTTTAACAAGAAGAAAAACTGCGTAAAAAATCGGTTGATGTCTTCCGATCGCGCTTCAATGCCAAAGTTCATATAAATTGACCAAATTTAATATTTTTGTTTCTTTTTTCAAATATGAGATAAACTATTTTCCCGAACTGCTAGAGTGTGGAAAAGTTTCCTCTTACAATAAAAAGAAAACTTGCGTAAATAAATAAATAATCGGTTGATATCCTCCGGTCGCGCATGGTTGCCAAATTTGATAGAAATAAACAAAATTCCATATACTTCATGTATTTTTTAATTTCTGTGACTAACACGATATAGTTTACGGTCTTTATGTTATGACTGAGTCAAGAAAATGTTTTATTGAAATATAATTAACGTCTCAATATTTATCGGGTGTCCAAAATTTAAAAAATGGGAATTTACCAAATTTTTCAAGTTTAATTGTGCAGATCTTCGCCCGTTCTGTCTGAACAAATCGACCCAGAACTCACCACACTATAGCAGTTCGAAAAAAAAAACAGTTGACTTATATTTTGAAAAAATAAACAAAAGTATTAATTTTGGTCCATTTTTTATGGACTTTGGCATCGATGCGCGATCGGAAGACATCAACCAATTTTTATATCTTTATGCAGTTTTTCTTCTTATTCTAGGAGGAAGGAACTAGTTACAGACAGCTAGTTATTTATACAATAAGCAATTGTGTATCTTTAACTATTGGAGTCTTTCTGGGCGTTGCCAGAAATGTTAACAACATTTTAAATTATGAGATTTTGTAAATGATGTACAAAATTTTTCAAAAATAATGCTATATATTGTATTTGTACTTATTAAGAATAAATTCGTATTGCCAGTAAAAATAATTCTGGAATGTAACAAACCCTTAAAATTATCCTGGGAAAGATAAATAAAGAAGTAATGTATTAAGTATGGAAACATTCTACGTAGAATGTAATGTAAACACCCTCAAACGTGCGAATGTAGTCGTTCTTTCTTCGAATCCTGTGGAAGAAAACCATACTGGTGTTCTTCTTTCAATGTGTTTATTCAGGTAGCACAAATTGGAACTGCAGAAACCCAACTTCACTCATTTAAGTTTTATCTTAAATGTTCATATTCAAACGGGTAAAAACCAATCTGAATTTTTTTATAATTTTTGTTGTGTGTGTTCAACTGAAATAAAAGAAACCAAGGCCCAAACATATAAAATAATATGGACGGTTTTAAAAACCACATGGGGTAAGTAAATGAAAGAAAAATGTGTGTGTATATAAGAAATGCTGGCTAAGTAGTACATATAAATTAGTTTAACAACGTTTTCCCAAAGTGGTATTCTCCTTACATATTTTTCTTGTTGAGTAGTAAAGGTCAAATATGTTAGGTGTAGTTAAATATAACGTTTTAAACTAAATATATAATTCACCAATTTTTGGCCGCATACATTCCGTTTGAAAATAAAGTCCATTACATTTGTTGATGAAAATTATGTAACTAAATAAGAAAATGACAATGTTTTTTTTTTATTTTGAAAAGTTAACGCGTTAAACTTTAATTGTATTAGACTTTTTAAGGCCTAAAACTATAAAAACAGTCTGTCATACTTAACTCATTGGTTACATTATTGTATTCACACAATTTATTTAACTCTCAAAACACTGGTTTCCTTCGGAGTTCTCATTTGGACTAAAATTCCACACAACATTCAAACCACGGAATTAACGCAACGAAACTCCACTGATACTTAGAAAAAAAAATCACTGAAAAACTGAAATTCAATTTTTGGTGATTGTAGGTTTAAACATATTTTCTTTAAGATTATCCAACAATGATTTCTTATATAATACATACTGACATAGAAGCACAGCTAAACCACTTGACGTAGAAACTTAAAATTATGAGGGTAGCTTCCCTTGGGTTCGTAGGCGTGCACTCAGAAATAATTTCTCGAAATTCAACGTTTAGAAAGGTGGTAACTAGGAGTATGGGATGATCTTTCAATTAATTATGAATATAGTTTTAACCCGACGGATTAATTGTCGTGGTTTACTCTTCAGTGTGACAAACATCAATAAGAATTTATGTGATTATGTGATTTTTAAAATTCGACCCTTAAATGAGGAGAAATCTGTGAAATGAATTTTTTATGTACCGTATATGTCTATCATGTCCCTTAATTAGTAAAATGATTTTTGCTTCAAAATGATGAATAAGTAAACAATAAAAGTTTTATTCCAGGTTTTTTTAGAAATTCGTTTCTTAAAGGTGTCTGATTAGTAAATCGTCCATATAGCCTTAATATAGCCTGTTTTTTATGATTTCACTTTAGTTGGATACATTTTCAAATATCAAACAAATTCAGATTATTTTTGTATTTGACCCGTAAAGGGATTAACGACGTAAATTTGGTTTTCAATTATATCTTTACATTTTTTAAACCAGTTATTATAACTACGCTTCATAAGAATGCAAACCTAAAAAATAAATAGAACCATAAGTTTGTCTACTGTGTACAATCATTTTATTGCCATGAGAAATTTTAGCTTACAAACCTGTTCAACGTACCCGAAAGGAAAATCATCGTCATAAATTGATTTATACGTTATAGCATTTTTCAATTCTAACGACACTCAATGCGTTTCTTCGTATGTCCGTATATTATACTATCATATGTAGTTAAAAGAAAACGGTTGATATTACCAGGCATGCTACAAGTATTTCTTACGGGAAAAACAGCAGACATGGATAAGGGAGATAAAATTCCCAAACAATACTTTCTCAATACCATGAGAGAAAGAAATGCCAAATGAATAAGACATATTTATTTATAAATTTGTTTAAGTGACAACAAACTGGTCAGATTTAGGACAATAAAGTACGATGTCTTGTTTCATGTTACTGGCAGAATTCGTCAACACACTGCGATGGTTTTCTACATTGAATCTTAACTGCGAAATGTGAAGATTTACACGATTCTCCTGGACCTGAAAAATTAAAATCATATAATTAATATGTAACCATTAACTGCAAAAAAGACACACAAAAATTTGCTTATCACAACGATCTGCAGAATATATTAACTAAAAGAAAATATATTATTTCTATTAAACTATATAAAAACCCTTTACAGTTTTTTTCATTAATTTTTGGGGGATACTTGTTTCCAAGTAAATCATACCTGTGCTAAACTGCGTGTTGTATGATATTGTTTGCTTGGAATTTGTGATAGGGTTAAAGAATTAACGATGTTATTTAAAAAAATCCAAACAGATTAAATTAATACCGCCGCCTTAATCTCATGCAATATTTGCGGAATATTCGCTGGTTGAGTTCACTAAATGAATGTAGTGGTGAAGAACCAATGGACGAAGCGATCTTCGCACGAAAATTGTGTGTAACAGGCTCAGAAGTGACGGAGTTGTAAGAGAGACCTTGAAGCGCATACCAAATGCCTCATCAACACAACTCTATATTTTTACCTTCCCCCTAGTTACCCTTTAAGGAATATTGAATATATAACAAGGCGCTGAACTTGCGTACAAAATTTCCGCTGATCCTTTTTTAACACGGGACTTTAAGCGGTGATCATATAGATATTTTATGGAAAGTCCATAGTTAACTTCAATGCAAGATTCTACCTGCATTTCACATACATCCGGTTAGTACATTTTGAAGTACGGCATTCTTACAAGACCGGCTTTATCTATGTTAGATAGTTCATAAGCAGTAATTTTAATGATCATGTTGCCTTAACATTGACATTCCATCCATGTCCGAAGAGTGTTTTCTTTGATTATATTAGTACAATGGACACATGTAGAATAGATTCGTAAACAACGTGTTTACGAATACATTTCAATACATCTGAAACGCGTGGTAGTCTAGCTGCATGTCCTACAATCATGGCGGATATTTCCTCTTAACTGGTATACGTAACTTGGTTTACAGCATCAGCATTGTAAACAACCGTTAATCATAAGTTAATATTACTTTTCAAAATGTGCAAATGTTATCCTTCAATGACAGAAATGTTTTCTCGTTGCCTAAAATTGCATTTACGTAGTGGTTTATTCTGTGAGTGTAAATTGTTCCCTTTTTTGTATTGCTCAATTTGTAATAAATGCAATTGGTTAGACTGGACATTCTTTCTACTGAATCTACAATTCTCTGCCACAATTGTTCTGATCACCTGTACGTACTCTCCATATTCCTAACAAAAGAATCAGGTAATGACTGAATTTTAAAACTTTAGAAAACAAGTCCTACAAAGCTTTTCTTCAAAAAATGCAGTTACCACGATAATTTCTCTAACATAACAATTTAACCATGGGAATATTTCTGAGACTTTATCACAAAAAACGTTTACCTAAAATATTTTTGAACAAACAAAGCTATAGAGTTTATAAATGTTGTAAACCAAAAGCTATTTTACGTTCTTAAATAAAATTTACTTGTAAACATTCAACATTTCAGTTTTGGTTCTCTAGAAAAACTTTGGTGACTAAGTAGTTACTACTGGATAATTTGTAAGGCTAGCGAGATAAAGTTTACAATGTACAACAGTGGTTTTGCACGGCTACTTGAAACTAAGTGTTTCATAATCCGTCAATATACATAGAATGACAATGAATATTACGCGAGTTTGTTCGTAATGATACCCACGCTGGCGTAATTATTTTGAAATGTTTACTTCTCATTCAGCATGATAGTCCATTCGGCACGAATGTAATGTTACAATCGAATTGTATGGACATACGATGTTAAATTAACCTTACACAGAAGACGTTCTGAGTTAGAGCATTTATTCTCATTCAGAGCAAAGACGGTTAAAATTCAGGATTGTTAAAGTACTTGAAAAATCGATGGAACTAATTGTGTTTACAAACTACTGAACACTTAGTTCGTAGACGTTCTATACTTACAGGGTCTTTGACAATGTGTATCTTAGTAACGTAGACCAAATTTCAACAGTTCTTTTCCTAGAGAAGCGGCCATAAATATGGTTGCAGGAAATCAGACGTTATTACAACATAGTCCAAATGAATATTTCTTGGAAGATAACCGTGAAAACTTGGCCTTCTGGCTTAAGGCCATGATCCATTATTTATACTGTTTTCACAATAATTATGTTATTAGTCGTAAACGATAGCAGAAATCAAAATAATGTAGCACAGTTTTGTTTAAAATGTTATTAATTTATAGTCTTATGTTTTCTAGACAAAAGTGATGTGGATTAGGTTAATTAGTTCATTAATGAGAAATTCCTTAGTTGCTTAATTACTGAAACCATTGTGCATTTTGGCCTTTAACAATATACACTAAGTTTAACGAAAATTAGCAACAGTTCTTTGATATCTGCTCTCATTTAGCATTTTAAAAATTATTAACATAAAAGCAGCATAAACAATGGATCATCGCATTAATAGGGCGGCGGTCACAGAAAATTTCAATTGTTACATATTTTTTATGGTTATGCGATATATGGTTTGTTTTGTAGACATGGATAATGACTGTATTTATTATTCAACAGAATTTTTTTAACTTTTATAGTTTTGTATGATGGTGTGTCAAAGTCCAAATTTGCATAAAACGGTTTTATGCTAGAAAGAAAAACCAACTGAGTTATAGAAATGAAAATATTCAGACTGAGAACAGTGCCATGTGCTACGTCAAGAACGGTACAAAACAGCATTAACTTATTTTTGGTGTTTTTTAGAAATTGCTGAGTTTTAAACTTAAAATATAAAATGTTCTTAATTTATTTTAATACAAAATAAGATACTCTGCAGTTTTAAACAGGTTTTGACGTAGCTAGTGTCACTATTCTTAAGTGTGAATCATTTCATTTCTGTAAAGTTGGTTTTCCTTTCAAGTGTAAACCCGTTTTACGCAAATTCGTACTTTGACTTGCCTTTGCATCAAAGCTATAAAAGCTAATAACATTTTCATTACAGCAAAATAAGTCACAGTGTATGGCTGCACAACAAACCATATCACGCACAAATATAAACATTATCTACACTGTAACATTTTGGGTGAACTCTTCCCTTTAGAATGGTCCATATTGAATTCGATTTCTCGAAATTCTGAGAAGAAAATATAAAATCTGTGGCCATACAGAACATTATATTTACTTTGCGGTTCAATAAAGGTATCACTTATAATTACACCGCTATCAGGCCAGGAATAATTCTGTTCGTAATTTTCTGTACTAATTCTAAATATGGCGTAGATGTTAGTTAACAGCGCAACTGTTTTGTAGCTCAAATTAATCAGAATTTGCTGTATAATATTATAATTTCAAAAATTGGAAAAAAATATCAAAATTCTATGTGATGACAGATGTCGAACCTTAAGCAACGAATGACTCAACCCAACCATAGTGACACCTTACCATGTTATATATATTTGGAAACAGTCAAACATATTGTGATGTTATCAGACTTGTATAGATACAGTATTCAACATTCGCTCTCTTTATTAGATAAAGTATAGTATAGGTCGTTCGAGATAAAGTGAGGGCTAAAAACTTAACCTTTGAAAAATATTACTGGTAGTTGCTGCATTGAATTCAATGTTAACCTTTGCTGTCTTACAGCTTGCATAGTTGGCAGCAAATTGCCGAATATAGTTCCGTGCATTTTCCTATTTAAATACTACATTGCAATGAAATCAACTGAAATAGACATACTTATATTCTATAGGTAAAATATTTTTTTTTTATAATTCTATGTAGGTTCCTACCGACTGCACAATTTATCCTACACGGGCAAACATTAAGTGACGTGCCAAGAGAGGTTAGACATTTCCCGTTCATAGTAATTATGTGAGGAAGATAGAAATTTAGCAGGACTTATTAGAGTGATCACTTTATTCCGGATCACCTGTAAGTGTTCTATAATTTTAAATGGTTAAGTATCGGTTTCAGCCGCCAGTTTATATTATTTAAGTTATCACTTTTATGAAAACCCCAGGTGAAAATTGTGGAATTTACGATTATACCGCAAATCCTATTTACCTTGCGCTACATTACATGCATAGCAGTTAAATTTTTAACGTTTATTTATGCCTCAATGAGTCAGAAAGTTAATAATTTTAAAAAAATTCCGGGTTGACAGTAACCGCCATTATTATTTAGGAATTGTTTTTTTACGTTGTACCATATTATATGTCGCTGTTGATTAATGGCAATGTATCTTACATGCAACAGTTACTACGAATGTTTATGTGGTAACTTGTAACAGTGATACTCACCTCTGGTGACGTGACACGAGCTACAGCAAGTTGTGCAGTAATCTGCCGGCTCGTGGATGCCTTTCATCTCCTCGCAGTCTTTCTCGTTGATTCCAGCACATCGTACAGTTCTGCAGTCTACGGTACACTTGGCTACAATTATCTGCGAGAATGCCAGGACCACCACTCCACACATTAGCCAGTGCATCTGTCAAAACAACGGAAACATCTCTTTCACATATTCGGTGATTGTTACATGTTATTGGGACAGCCCTACTGTGAAATTTGCCGTACACTGGAAAACAGCGACCGAATATTTCCTTTTCGAACAACAAAACAAACGTGTACTTGAATTCAAAGAATATTGTGCTAATTTAATAAAAATATAAAATGTTATAAAATGTTGAACTTTACCCAAAAAAATGTGTATCTAATTTTATTTTCCGCATAACATGAATTTAGTTGGTGAGGTGTTTCCAAACTGACCGAACCAAGCTAAGTTTTTTTTTTAACATAATTTGGGTGAAGTTTGCGACATGTATTTAAACAGGTTACATTTTACTGAGAGCACTGAGCACGTACATACAAGTAGGGAGGGTATATGTGCCTTGGCAAGTGTAGCGTTTGTTTGCCTACGTGCTAGGCGCAGTATTATTTGTACAGGAACAGTTGTGAGCACTTTTATGGTAAACGCTGCATTCTTGGCGCTTGTAACAACATGGTATCTTTATAACTTATGATGTACTGCTTGAACAGACAACATGAAATTTTCACAATTCCTGATAGCGAAGTATTTTATGAATAGGGAAGGTATTAAGGCTGAAATTTTTACGGGTGTATATCAATAATACTTTAAATCAGTCTTGGAGTAGTAAAGTTTACATATTTGGATAAATTACTTTCTTCAAACAGATTTTAAAGGCCTTATAACTATGTTAATATTCACTTGTCTTGAAAGTGTCCCATATAATGTCTGATGTCGGCTTACATTTTCACAAGAAATCACCTCCCCGAGTTTGGGTTATTACTTTTCTTACATACTTTATATACATATATGTGTGTGTGTTTATGTGTGTGGTTTGTGATAATGTGAGTACTTTTAAAACAATAGTTATTTTTTTAGTTCATTTATTTTTTCCTGTTACTTTTTAATGTATACAAGGCAACCTAAGCAACAATAATCAAAGTGTATAAATTATAACGAACTCAAAATTTAACGAATAATGACACAGTAAATTATACATATATATATATTTTTTAATTTTAATATTCACAAGGTGGTTTTCACACGAAACACACATACACACCTACACACACAATTACTCACACACCAACACACACACATACACACACACACACACACACACATATATATATATATATATATATATATATATATATATATATATATATATATATAGAGAGAGAGAGAGAGAGAGAGAGAGAGAGATTGTGGCCACAGTCACCACTGGTTGTTCACCACAAGGTAAATGAGTTTTAATACCTTCTTCTTACTTCTCACACTAATTGATTGCACTCTCACATTTAAGAAACTATGACTACACCTCAAGGCCTCTTTTTCTATTTCTATGAACAGTGTCTATGAACATATAAAGATGTAGCCTGCTGCAGAGCTAGCTAAACTTTAGGAATAAAATATTTTCATAAGAATGTTTCAAACCTGAAAATAATATAGAAAATTTTACTGTCACCTTACAAATGGCGCTTAGTCTGCTGATGGGTAATACGTTCATTTTAGTTCCAGAAATAACACATTTCCATGGTCAGACAGTGTTCTCATTCGTCTTTGAACAGATTAATTACCAAAAACATGCAACAAAAGCAGAACATGATAATACCGAATGCCGTGCACAACAGAGCGCAGAAACTGTGCCATAACAATACTTAGTAATTTATGTGTGGTGTAATGAACAGTAAAGAACACATTTAGCCTACATTACATAGGAAAGTTAGACTTACGAGAACACTTTCCTGTCTCTCTGGGTGTGTCCCTGATCACTTTAAAATTTTCTCAATCCGTTAACCGAATTCCTTTAACCTTGTACGTGTTTAAAGTGTTTCATTTAGGCGTCATTTAAGCACTTATACCAGCATATATCATATTGGGAAACATTTGACAGAATCAACTTTTATGTTTTGATAATTGATCATAATCATTAACAATAAATAGATAAAAATATTGATATGTAATTATATATGATACGGAGACATCGGCAAGCATTAAATCACAGTTCAGGAACTATTTTACAAAGTAAATATAATTATTTACTGTAAACGTTCATCATAATAGCCGTAAATTTTGTTTGGTTATTGAATGTTGTTCCGCCACTTCAAAATAAAGAAATATGAGAATAATAATAAATATTTTATGACGTTCTTCGAAATTTTTTTACAGATTTAAACTTAGTTTTATATTTAGTCAATATCATCATTCAAACATAGAATTATGTTCTTTATTCCTGTTGTTCTGTTATTTTAAACGTAAAACAACTTAATTAAATTAAGAAAAACGTCACTTTTTAATAACCATAGTACTCACAACTAAATGTTATGGTTTTACACTAAAAATAAGTTTTAAATTCAAAATGAGTTAGGCCTATCGTTGTAAGGTTCTATAAACTGAAAGTCAGTACACTATGAGTTTGGATTAACTTATATGCGATATTTCAGGTACAACAGACACAATTATATATATTTAAGTATATATTTTAACTGTATAAATAAAGCAATTAGGTCAGAAGAATATGTTATTTTCAGTGCACGATTTTAGATAATTATTGTCTGAATAAATATGAGTTATGGTAATAACATACATCGGATCGTTTTCCGCCCATTGTCGTAGTAAAGAATAACTGTAATATATTCTAGGTAAGCTCATTTTACTTTATCGTTAGACATAAGTATTTTAAAACTGTTGATAATGTATATAATATAGTTAAAACATTTAAAATTAATTTAATAAATATTAACCAAACTTGATAAGCATAAAGTGATACATATTTGTATTTAATAATATAAAATCGATGCTATTTTACAGCCATTATGCAAGTAAGCGCTACGTGAAAAATGAAGCATTGACAACCATCTCGGTATATGGTATACTGATTGCTGACAAATATGTCAAAGAATGTAATAGTGTAAAGAGGAATAACATCACTTTTTTTTAACGAGGAAGAAGCAATTATTTAGAAATTTCTGCCCCATGGATTAGAACTATTTTCCTGCACTAATTTTTACAAGATTTAAAATAAATTATCAACTAATTTAGTCAAACCGTTTATAAAGTTGTAATATTGGTATTTCATCATTCACGGAAACTACGGCACCTCATCGCACTGAATTTGAAATTGAAGTTATGCAATGCAATGTGTTATATGTTTTAAGTTACTAATAGTAGTATTTTTAATGTCGCGATCATAAAGGTACTTTACGTTAAATTGTCATGCCTGCCCCATACTTCAAATAATTCTCATCACATTTGGAATAAAATGGTTTCAAATAACCTTCAGGGGCGTCGCGTGGCGTGTTCGAAGGTGTGCGGTGGCCAGCAGTGACTATACACAACACTGAGTTGTCTGAGGAACCATTTGACTTGTATGGCCAGGAACACTCCACAGCCAGTAGCGTACAAGAGGCAAGGTACGAGTTATCCTATAATTAGAGCCGCGATTTTATGGCGAAAAGACTTTTGCAACATTTGGTTTCGATGCGTCATGTGCACACCTGCAGCTCTGCTACATCGTCTGTGGTTGGATGATTTTACTCTCACTTGCCTTGGCAAATCATAGATGTACAGACTCACAATAATCTTATTCTGATTGGTGCAGACAAATGAGAAACGTGTCTTAACAAAGACACGCTGCCAATAACCTTGAAACAGAACTGCCGATGTGCACGTGAGTCACTGAAACAAAGTGGGGCAAAAATCTTTTCGCGACAAAATCGTGGCCCTACCTATAATATATACACCTTGGGTTCTGCAACAACACAACTGCTAAAATCCTTTAGTCGTTGCTAATACCGCACGCCTTGGAACACAGCCACGCAACGCGACTGATAACCTTGCCTAACTTTTTAATATGCAGCATATTTTGGCTACTGTTGTGTCAGACGTCGCTACATACCTCAGAACTTACAATCTACTTCAGTGATTCCTGCCGAAACCAAGCACGCTGTTGACGTCGATATACGTATTCCTGGTCATCATTTATCTGACTATTCAAAGAAATTATCACTTATACGTAAAATACATGATTTTTAAACATGCATATAAATTATTGTATCAACGTTGCTGAAAGTAAGTTCAATAGTTATTATTTTCACGTATTTATGAATACGTTATTAACATTACGGCAGACAAAATGTAATCACTCCAAATAAACAATACTTAAACAAATCACAAATAAAAATGAAACACGATCTCAATTGTACTACTAGTGGAAGTGATACAGCTCGATAAGAAGAGTTGATCCTAAGCAGGGTTTGATAAAGTGCTCATCTATGAAGCGTAAACCAGTACGTTCGATTACTGTTTCTTTTTCTATAGAATACTAGCTGCCCCGACAAACGTTGTTTTGTCACATAAACAACTTATTGTAAGTGTAAGGATGTGGTGTATAAGTGGAAGAGGTCTAATAATAAAGAAATGAATTATTAATGATAATAATAATAGAGCAGGTACACCCTGTGGGGATAGACTGGTATCAGCTCGTGGGGATAACTGAACAATTATCACTTACGCAGTTATGGACCGGGTTCTAAAATTATTAAATTAAAAATATTTACTAAACAATAGCACTTAGGAGTATAAAAATAGATAAAAACCTATTCGCAGACCTACCGAATGTATATGCAAAATGTAATTGAAAACGGTTAAGCCGTTTCGGAAAAAAGTATGGAAACAAACATTGTGACACGAGAATTGTACATATTAGATTACTTTAACGCTAGCTATTTCGTATCCCAAAAAGTAAATACAATATTTCAATCAGTCGACGCTTCCCTCGAATCAGCAAGTACATACCGTGATATTGTGAGGAGTCTCCTTAGAAACAGCTAACACTGGAAGATGTGTTCCTAGACTTCGACTGCTGGCCGCTGCACTGCACATTAAACATGTGAGACTTATACCGGTTCTTCCCCGCACCAAGGTCGCAGCGTGCTACTTTCCTGGCCGACGAGAAGAATACATGTTTCACTTCAATGTCTTCACGTATATGCTGTTCGCTGTAACGTGGGTCTGACTCCTTGACCACTGTGACCCCATCAATTATTGAATGTTGTATTAATACAATGCGTATGCAGGCCTCCGTATTGTGATTGGAGGCATGCCGGCTTACGTCGCGAAAAATCCTGGGTTTGAATCCCGGCACGGGCATGGATGTTTATGTCGTTTGGTTAGGTTTGTGTAATTTGTTAGCTGCCCCTTGCTAAGCCAAACGGCATAAACCTGGAATACGTAATTAAACACTATAAATTAAAGCATAAATAATATAACAACGCGTATCGCTATGTCATGCATTTAATAAACCTTTTTAATAAGGGGTTTTATTGTTTTCTATGTAAAAAAATCGACTTTCATTATGTATAATCTGAGAATATAAATACCTGGAGTTAATTTAAGAGCAGTTTTTGTACTTTGATCTTGTATTTGTAAACGTACCAAAGAGCGTTGCTCGGTTACTCATTCATTTTCACGTGTTAGCACGAGTCCTACATATTCGCTTAGACCTCTCGACTTCCACCTAGGCGATCCGGTTTGGTTCGATCCCCAGCGGGATTTCCGCAAGTGGGAAACGTGGCGAACGTTGTCGTTGGAAGGCGGGTTTTCTCTGGGATTTCCTGTTTCCCCCGCCTTTCTTACTCGTCGCTGCTACACAATAATCTCACCTCATCCATTCTACGGGCTGGACAAGCGTCAGGCATGTCTCGCTAGTCGAGCAGTCAGTCCAACCTTCACCCGGCCTTCTCTCACACACGAATTGTAACCCTAACAGAAGGTGGGAACACGTGGTGTATTTTCGATTGTTACTTATTAAATTTGGAATTTATTAATTACAGTAATTACAGTTTTCCATAAGTTGCATGTAAATCGGGTTGCAATTGCGTCCGGTGGACGATAATCCTATTAAACACATGTGTCAAATTCAATTACAGTGGCTACCTTATTCCCATATAAATATTTCACAGGCCACGTTGCAGTTACGTTGCTATGGTAGACGAATGCCCGAAGTTTACCTGTTGAGATTAGGTCATGACTAGAGGTACGTAAATTTCGCAGATACAATCCAGGTCAGGTTGAACGCCAATTATGTATATACTTCATTGTCATGTCTGTGACTTGCTGGCGGCTGTTACGAAACGCGTTTGGCTACTGCAAGCCAGTAGTAAATAAGGACATAATGCTTGTACGGTTATAAGCCAATAGATAATCTATTGTGGCCAGTGGGTGTATAGGACAGACAAGTCTATGCTGTTGCCATATGAATCCGCGAAATTTACGTACCTCTAGTCATGACTTGTCCGCCAAGCCCACAATGATAAGAAGCAATTATTAAACATGTAATTAATTGAGGGGCTAATCACGTGCTGCTAAGACTTAAAGAATGTCTCACCAAAGCAGCAGCCTATAAAAGAACACTTAGCGTCTTAACTGCATAAAATTCTGTGAAGTCTACTGAAGATGTCACAGAACAGTAATTTTTTTTTTTTTACTTTTACAAAAAGGTTTTTTGGAAACCTGTTTCCAAGAAAGTTTTTGTAATACTACAAAAACGTTTTGTAATATTTACAAAAAACTTGGAATTTTACAAATTTATTTGTATATTTACAAACATTTCTGTAAATCGACAAACAAATTTTGTATATTTACTGCTAATTTTTGGTTTACTTTACAACAATTGTTTGTAGAGTTACTAATTTTTTTTTTTTGGAAACTAGTTTCCAAACATTTTTTTGTAAAATTATGAAATGTTTTGTAAAATTTGTTTGGTCTTCAATATTTATTTTGTTTCAATTCGAAAAATTTACTGATTACCATTTATTTTACTAGTTCCTAAAGGTGTTCCCAATATTTATTACCACTTTAAGAGGTATCAGACATCTCACATTTATTATCTGACTGATAATGTTCTGATATTTATAGTTTACAAGATTTTCCTTGTAAACGTACAATTTTTTTTACTATGTGATAAAGTTCTGTACCCACTTAACAGACAGGCAAAGGGAGTATTTATTTATTAAAGTTAAATTTCGCACTGTGCTAACTACTGGCGCCGATGTGTTTATTATACTAACTAGTGGCAGAAACATGCAAACTATCGTAAAAGAGGGGGGGGGGAGCTAGAGCCCTCTTACTTTACAAAGATTGTTGTGTACAAACTATACGTAATTTTCAATAGCGTCACGCGTTCGAAGTAAGCACAGTAAAAATTGGAGAAAGGTTAGCAATGAGCTGATATTGTTTGGTCACGTGAGTGATTTTACCTATCTCTCGTCCTTGTACTTCATATCAGAGTTACTACCGCACTTAGAATTCTTTGAGGACCACGTTGTATGAAGTCAACAACGATACAGTTAGGCCTGGTTTGTATGTCTTATTAATAGCAGGACCCATTAGCTCGGAGAATAAGGTTAAATGCAGGAAGCGGTCATGGCCCGTCCAAAGTACATCCTTGTATTCGTCTGTGGTTTAAGATTTTGATCAAATCTATATAACCAAAATTACGATGGCCATATGGGGGAAAAAAACCTGGACGCTTTCTGATCATGAGGCCATCGTCTGCAGCCATTAAGGCCCGACCGAAAATTTATATTGTTTTGAACGTTTTTAAATTTGTACGAGGTATACCGTTTGTATAGTGGCTTTTACTTGCTGCAATAAAACATTTTTAGGTTTCGTAGTTTTTATATAATAGAACATCACAGTCCAAATTTCCGTAAAACGGTTTTATGTTTCAAAGGAAAACCAAATGATTTACAGAAATGAGAAATAATTCACACTGAATAACGATGTTATAGGCTACAGGTATCCTATATAACAACAAAAATAATTAAACACTTTTGAATTTGGAAAAAAAAATTGAAATTTGGAATTATTACTTAGAAAATTCAAGAATTTTTATTAAAAATACAAATGCATTTTAATTTTTGTTTTTATCGTGGAGACTTTGTAGCCTACATGTTAATTAAGCAGCATAATTTTTTTCAGTTCGGTAAGTCGATTGGTTTTCTTTTAAAGTATGAAAACAATTTATGTAAATTGGACCTTGATGTGTTATTATAAAAAACTATGAAAGCCAAAAATGTTTCATTACAGTATAATATAGTCACAATGCATGTCTACAAAACAAACCATATCTCGTACAAGTATAAAAATATTTGAAACCATAAAAATGTTTCGTCATGCGCCCTCTTAAGCCGTCCAGCGGTTTGCACAACGCGTAGGCAGACAGACGTTTGTAAGATATCTGCTCAGTGTTTGTGAGATATTTGCTTAATGTATATATTACAACGGACGTTATTACCAGTACTTTTTCCACTTAGGATAAAGCCTCCTTTCTCGCGACCAGAAACAGCAAAATTGTGTTTTTGCCGTCCTGTTCACATCTTTCTGCCGAATTTTAGAGCTGGTACAAGTGCCTAGAGTACCAGTACCTTTAATATGACAACTTGAAAATAACAGTTAACCTACTGAATGACTCATAGAAACGCGGAACTATTGCCAATAATTGACTGCACGTCAGTTCATCTTCCACTTAGAGGCTAGGATGAAGCGTAACACACGTGCTTCGATCACCCTTAGCGCTCCCGCACTTCCAGACCATGGGCGCGAAACATGTCCACCTACAATCACCTGTACTCCACATTACTTCGCTCCAGTTGGTAACACGACGATAAGAATTTGGTAAACTAGGAACACGGTCGTAGAAGAATAGGTCTGGACACTCGCCTATCTATCAATGTATTTTGCTTGACCCCCTTGTTGTTTGGCTGTAGTTCGTCAAGTTACCGAGAATGTCGCACTTTTTGGCGCTGTAATCCGGGCGGTCGGACTCAAACTCCGCCCTTTTTTTCCATTGTTAAAATTATAAAGTTAATAAAAATTGCTGGAAACTTTTCTTAAATTTGTGAGCGAAGGAAGTATTTCATAAATTGATAAAAAAATACGTTTTGATAAATTTTTTACCTTAGTGGGAAGGAAGTGGGCAGAGTTTGCGTCCGACCGCCCTAACTGAAGCGCCAATAAAACACAACATTATCGGTAACTTGGTGAACTGCAACCAAACAACAAGGGGGTCAAGTTTCCAGGCGAGTGTCCAGACCCGTTCGTTTACGGCCGTGACCAGGAACAATCCCGACTCCGTTGGACACGCATATTTCACACTGTCAATAAACAAATTTAAATTTTAACCACGTGATATAATTGTGACATAAATCAAATTCTAGTTAACTCCATACAGTTGATCGAGGAGTTGGTAACTCGTAAGTGTCTTAGGTTTACATATTGGCAATTTTAAACTGAAGCTTTCAGTGCTGAATTATTTGCCATGCTCTATTGGGCTACGTGTATTTACGTATCAAAGGCAGTGAAGTCATTACAGAAGGTGACAGTGACCAGAACTAGGAGAGGAACTGGCCATTAACTTTGTTAAAGGAACGATCCCAGCATTCGTCTTGAGCTGATTCAGGAAATCGTGCGAAACGTCAGTACGGATGACAAGACTCGGGTTTCTAACCCTGGCTCTTCCAATTGCGAGTCCATCATGTTACCGTTACGCCACCTTGCACGGTTTCACTTCATTTAATGACTGTGCATTATTACTTACAATCATGCCACTGTAGTTACATTCATTCAGGAATCACTCGGCTATCAAGGCGAATCCACGTATATTCACAAACTGACAGCCATGCGTTTTGACAAATAGGCATAAATATTATAACTTTGCAAAAAATTACTTTATCATATTTTCGAATAACTCGTACTAGATGCTTCTATCTTTTCAGTTGCAGTGTAAGGCCTGAATAATTTGATGTTTCATTTTGCTGGTAATAGAACCTCAAGTTGAATTAAGCTTGCGTTCGAAATCAAAATGATGGAATTCTTATTCGCCCTTCTCCGTTATAACTGAATATGTTTAACTCAATTGAAATTTCTAAGTCTAAATTTCTTGCAAGCAATGACAATTTATTGTTTAACTGTCAAATTAAGATATCGCATTTTGTACTGCATTTTTTGCACATTTACGAAATCTCTCTACAGAAGGAATTAAAAAGTACGATCGCATAATATGCATGTATGGCATCAATGACAGCAGTTTTATATTTGTTTTAGAAAATAATTAAGATAATGCATAGTTCCGAACTTGCACATTAAACACTTAATATGATTTTATTGCAGAGTAAAAAACATATTAGTTGAACTGTTTAATATCTTTGCGTATTTAAATTGAAAAGTTTTTTTCTCACGAGTCCGTAATATATCTGTAAATGTAGCCCATTATCCAGCAAGAGCTATAAATGTGAGAATGTAACATGAAATGTGAAAAAAACTTGCCGTCAAGATGTAATCACTTCTCACGAGACGACTCACTATGCCTCGTCCTGCGATGGTGTTCGTGACCCGCGTTTGGTTATAATAAGAGATGTCGATGCTCTGTCTCTTACGTGATTAATGTTGGATGATTGGGTTCGTATTAAGTAATGTTGTAGTATGCCCGGCTAGCTCTAATTGAAATAAAAAAACAGAAGAGTTTCCTTTCAAATCTGCCTAAGGGACTCACGCACTGCGGGTTGGTTGCGTCACGAGAGGTAGATACTTATAGTTTTTTTCGACGAAAAGAATAGGCGCTTCCTCCGGCAGCTTTTGATCGGTCACGACGTTAATTATGTTGCAGGTACCGGCCGCGATCACCCGAAAAGTCCACCCTCCAGTGACCCCGAGCTCGTTGTCCACCGTCCTTACAAACCCGACGACAAAGATCCCGACGCCTGCCCTCCGGAGCTCACACACACCCTGCTCGCCTTAAGACTCCATTGCGTCTCTCTCGCGACTTTTCTCTTAGTGCCTCGCGTCTCGCGTCTTTGCCCTCCTGGGTGGCGTCCCCTTCCCGCCCCGCCGAACTCATGAGGGCGGGTAGGTTCCCCCGACCAATCAGAGCGAAGACCTGGCCCGAACATTGCGTGCGTCCCTTGTGGAAGCCTCCGTATTTATTTAAAATCAAAATAAACATGGGCACATTCTCACAGCAACTACAAATAAAACCCTTAGCCTAATTACTACTTGCTATCTTCAATTAATATAATTCTAGTCCAAATTACTTACGTTACACGAGGTCTGTTGGGGGAGGGGGAAAGGAGAAGAAATGTGTAGGCGAGAGAGAAAGAGAGAGGATTGTATGGCACGGTGACAGGGGGAGGTCGGGCGCCCCCCTTCTCGGACAGCCCACTCATCAACTGCTCTATTGTCGCCAGACCGGCGGGCAATTGTCACTCTTAAAAACTATAATCATTATACGTAAAATTATCTTAATGTTACTAGCATATTCGAGTCTGTGACATTCCACAGGTTAAAACGATACCAGACACGATACCTCTGTGATAATATTAGTAATAGTCATATTTTCTAGTGTTTTATACTGGCCTATCATAGAATGCCACAGACCCCTCTCAATCAATACTGAAGTTAAAATGGATGGCAATATGTTACATATGACAATAAAGGCCCCTTCATTACAATCAATAATCATAAATAACCTAAACTACATTAATTTCTATACATAAAAGTATCAATAAAATAGGGCCGTCACAACTAAAGACCGAATTCAGAGTCTTCCTTCGAAAGAGCTGTCAACCCCCATTCACCTGGCAGCCTCTTCACTTCTCGTACTTCAAAAACGCCTTTCGATGACTGCAAGCTGAAAGCCTGTTCACCTCCACTTTAGGTACAGATCTGGCAACACTGCCCAACGTTTTCTCGTTTAAACAGCTTACAGGGTGTGTTGGGAACGCACCCTATTTTTTTTAGACTGTCATTTGTCTCGTGTTCCTTCGTAGTTAGTATTTGGTATTACCATGCTTCATACTTTGTCTACGTCTTTCTGTTTTTTTAGTGTATCTTTATTTTATGAGAAGCAGAGTGAGTTCAGAGACGTGTTTCGGTTGCCATCCACACACCGAATGGCTGTTTATTGGACGAAACGTTTTTTAACCCATATAAGTTTATTTCAAAACAAATTTTACAGAATTTTAAAATTATGGTTATACCAAATGGCAACAGTATTTTATACACTTTGCAAGAACAAATGGAAACGTTTTATACGATTAATAACGTATATAAAACTGAAGATATATGGTTTACTTTAAAGGGAATAGGCTTTCGAATGAGCATCAGACCTCATTCACTTTCAGCTGGTCCGAATGTCTTACCCAATAACCGAAACACGTCTCTGCCGAGCAGTTTTCACTGAACAGTCAACCAACCACAGAAAGACGTCTCTGCCGAGTATTTTTCATAGAACAGCCATTCGGTGAGTGGATAACCATCGAAAGACATCTCTGAATTCGGCGCTAAGTGAAACACGTCTGCTTCTCACACTATAGGAAATGTTCAACTATGTATATGACACCTGCTTCGTTACTGCTGTTCTTCATTCAGAAACGTTGTTCTTTCTAAACGGCATTCGAAAGCGCTGTTAGCAGTCATTCACCTGGCAGCTCGCCAACTACTCGCATCCTATAAACGACTTTAGGGAGCTTCCCATAGGTGAAAGAGCTTCCACATCCACTTGAAGTGTAAATATGGCAACATAGCACCATTTTTCTTCCATTGGATAGTACGCAGAATGAATGTAGAAACGTACCCTGCAATTTGTGGTCGTCATTTCTGACATTTCATTTTATTTCATGTTTGCTGTTCATATATTAGATTATGTTATTGTCTTTAAATTTAGGTTAGGTACGTAAAAACAATGTTTTTTGTGAAGGTTAAATACGGTTAAAGTAGTATTTATGAGGGCTTTTTTCAGTAAACGTAATATTGTGTTTGCACAGAGAACAGTACAGGTTTTACAAATGCTCAAAACCAATGTTTGTATCATTCAATAAAGAAATACATTAAACAGAAATTTAAAAACCAACTATGGAATACCTGTCACACAAATCGCTTGACGAAAATACGAGAAGGTTTTAAAATTTAATAGTTTATTTGTATAGCTGACATAATTATCGCAAGAAACTAACGAAAATATTAAGATCATAAACACGTCAGATAAAATGTGTACGTAAAGAATACGTTTTCTTTAATACGTGTTTACCGTCATTTTCGCACAATGTTGTTATTATTTCTGCGCAAAAATTTCTCTTATTTTCGAAACTAAGGTACAAAAAATGCAAACATAATATACACGTGCAGTAACAATTTTGGTTAGTGAAAAGTCCCACCTTGTAGCAAACACTCCATGGAATATTGCATACACTTTAAACGGATCTGGTATATTTAACGGCAATTTATGTTTATTGAAAACTTCCAAATTCGTGATTCCGAAACTCGTTCCAATCAAGAATATATTTTTAAAATGTTGCATTTTCTTACGTAACAAGTATCGTTTGGCAGGTTATTCTAGAGAAGATCCACTACCATTGTTATATAGATACAATGAAAAGAGCAAAATAGCCTTTCGAATCACCGTCTGACCACATTCACCTGAAAGTGGATGCCTCTTCACTTCCAGGCAGTCAACCAACCAACGAAAGAGGTTTATAGTGTGTGTTTCGGTCGTATCAGACTTTCGGTGATTGGATAACAACCAAAAGCCGTTTATAGATATGGCCCTTAATCTCTCTCTTTTTTTTTTTTTCTTTTTTTTTTTTTTTTACTTTTTCAACGGCGTTGCTCAAAGTGGCAGGCCGGTTATCTGGTGTTCTATATCTCCACACCTCGCACTTTAGAAGGACACCAGCAGGTCACAAGATATTTCTGAACACTTGAACATGAAAACATAAGGCTTTTAAAGCAGTTTTACCGCAAAAATTTTATATATATAATTTATTTATTTATTACTTATTTACATATGTATATATGTGTGTGCATATACACGCAGGGTATCCAGAAACAACCAACGAAAATATTAGTGGCAAAATGTTGTACAATGAAATTTTATGTGCGCAATGTGGCAACACTGCAAAGGAGATAGTCTCCTCTTGCGCTTCAAAGTCCTGTATAATTTCATGTGTGTTAAGTCAAGTAACCATAGAATCATGTTTGGAATGCTCAGGATTTTAACCTGGCCCTATAATACGCAGGTCAGAACAGTAGTAGTAAGATAAGTAAGATATCTGTCGAGCGCAAGAGGGGAGTATGTACAGTGCTATGTTGCCGCACAGTGAAAATAAAATTTCATCATTTGAAGACGAAAACGTAAGTGGTAAAATGTTGTACAACGTTATTTTACGTGCATGATGTGACAATACTGAACGCCGAAAGTCCCCTCTAGCTCACCACGTAAAGGTATGACTTTATAGTAGACGACATAATTTGAAAATTAATCCGATCGGCGTGGTGGGAATGGATGTTCTGACTACTACCGTGGCAAGATTGTTTCTTTCAAACAAAATCTGTAAGACCATGCTCTCTTGTCTCTACTCGTTTTTGCGATAATTATTTCTTTAAGCTTAAACGAGAACAGATTTAAAAAAAAATCTGACTGGCAGTTACGTTCAAAACATTTTTTGCCGTGATAACTCAATTTTTTTAAAACAAAAAACTGTACGATTTCGACTAAAAGGTCATTTAACAAGAATTTGGTAAATTATACAGTTAGCTAAAACCATAGTATTTACTTACTACTGCCATGAAAAAAAAATAGCCAACAGGAAGAAGACCGTATTATAGAAAATTTATTGTCAGACAGATTGTTTCAAGCGTGCGTTCATTCAACCGTAAAAAAATAAATAAATATAGCTAAATATAAACAGAAACAAGACAGCATGGCCTTAATATTCTAGGTATACCGACGTCGGAAATGTGTTTGTTGTAATTATTTAACAATTCTGTTAAGTAATTGTTTATGTCTCTATTGGCTCTAAATTTCAAAATTAAGTAATGAAAATTAGATACAAGCAAACAAACATAATATCAATAAATCTTTAACTACCACCTTAAAATTCAGTACAACTGTTACATCATGATAAAAGTACACTGCATTTAAAGATGCAAAGCTGCTATGAAATAGTAATTTACATCACAGTAGTATTTAAAATATCAGTTTGAGTGTAATCTATAGTAAAATCCAACTTATGCAAATCATTTAAATTATTCATGAGCGGAAAGTGAAGGACAGAAATTTCTGAGATATTTATATATATTTTTTTTTATTAAAATGTGACACTTTTACATAGATGTCTTATTTCGACCGTCATAAATACGGACATATAAAAACTATTAATATATAATTTTTGCAGGTCATTTAGTCATGCTATAGATACAGCTCAAAGTCTAAGTTATGGATACTATTAACATGAGTTTAAATAAAACCGAATAGGCCTACAACGGGTATTGCACACAGGCCTAAATAACATTTGAAGTAAACAATTTCTTAAACTCGAAGGTGCTTAACAGGAACAGCCAAAAAAGTACACAAGTGTGTGTGTGTGTGCGCGCGTGTGTATGCAAATATTAATATAAATTGGAAAAAAATTTCCTCGAATGCATTGTACTATGATAAAAATAAAAAATACTGTCACCTAATGGAAAATATATCACAGAATGAACGAAATATGTAAACTTAAAGTCAGCTTTTTGTGCAGCATAAATGTGTACCATGTTTGATTAAATTCGGAATTTTATTACCTTAAATATATAATATTATGCAAAAATATATAAAAATGGCCACCACTATAAAAATATAAACACAGTATGCTCGAAATACACCGAAGTCAAATCAGTTTACTAAGTGTTACATGTGTACCGAGATAAGTATAACATCGGTATAATATTTTCTCAGATATGACATACTATGCTAAAATTGTAAAAAAAGAAAGTCATAAACGAAGTATACAAAAGACAAGTAAGGCTACTAAGTAATATAATTGTACCAAGTTTGATGAAATTAGGTCTAAGTGTTCAAACGTTTTACGCATGCATACACACACACACACATACACACACCAAGACTTCTTTTGAAAGTGATGACGGAAATGGTTTTAGCAGTGGTAGTGACATCTGATCTGGCATCAATTAATAACAATTCTAAAAAGTGTACATAAAGAAGCAATGCTTATACTGAAAAAAAAACTTTTAATTTACATAACCTTATACTAGCTAGTGGTCGAGATCTCGTTATTGTACACTCATCATAATTTATTCACTTCGTATTGAAGCATAAATCCGCAGTTATCAGACAAAAACCTGAGTAAAATTTACGTTTTAAATGAAGATGTTTCCGGACAAATGGTATCGTTTCAAAACTCTTAACGCTTTTTATCGGCGTTGTCAACTTTATTGCTGAAGTTACGAACAAGCTGACGGCAGATTGCTATATGAAAACGTAATTGGTTTGTAATGTGAAGGAGAAGGGAAACACACACTGAATGTTGCTGTAAACTCATGAATATGAAGAAAATAGTAATCATAGTATTGCATTACTTAAGTCACTCAAAAGCTAAATACACTATTTAGTGTTTGTATTAATTTCGTGTCGATTATTTTATTAAAATCAAAGTTGTATCACAATGTTATGCTAGTTACTAAGTAAAAGCCATACTCCTATGTTTCTGCTGTTTTTGGATAAACTTAGTTATTTTTTAAATCTAAGAGAGAGCAAATATCACTAATCGGTTTGCAGTTTTAAAACGAAATGTCTCTTGCCGTGACAGATATATTTTCCAAAACATTAATTTACACGGTTTTGACTAGTAAGTCAATTAACACAAATCTAGTTGATAACTCAATTAGCGAAAACCTAAAAAAAATTAGCCAACATTGTGAAAAAAATATATTTAACAAAACAGCAACAGATTTTTGATATCTGCTCGCGTTTAGGCTTAAAAACTATACTATCGTGGGAACGGCAGGAAAAGCAAGGCTGCTATGCAACGAAAAATTCGTCATTTTATATTTGAATCAATCACTGGTCAATTCTGACACATTCCATTAATAGTCCAGTAATTTAGGATAAGTGAAATAAGACACTCATACAAGCAAGGGAATTGGTATACATGTAGTTGGAAACCTCCTGAACAATAAACGAAAAGCTCCCAAAAATTAACATTGTGGCACAGCCATAATCTTGGAAAATGGCGGCCAAAATAAGTTTTTTATGTTTATTTCAGAAATCGTACCCCGAATCGAAAAAAATCACACAAAAATTGTTCAGCATACTATTTGCTTTAAAGGGTATTTGATGTATTTTTTTTGTTATCTCTAGCCATTTTGTAGCTAAAGATATTTTAACATTTATAAAATACACCAAGGCACTGAATGTCGAAAATTGTTCCAATTTGTATGTCCAAAATGAGTGCTACAATTTTATAAAGGGCACGCAGTCATATGTCGTAGTGTTAAATGTTTAGGAGCACACTTATTAAATTCGTTATCAAAGTGATATAACCCTTGAATGCTAGGAAGCAAGTTGGAGGAATTTGCCTAAAGTGGTTACAACATTTTGTCTTCATTTAAAGTAAAAAAAAAATGTTCTTCAAACCTATTAATATATACACCTAAGTAAATTCATAAATTCACCTGAAATAATATACTGAAACTCACCGAATATAAACATTCTGCTAAAACCAAGATGTGGGAAAATTATGGCGAAAAATAGTTTTGTTGGTTCTGCTTTGAAAATTGTAGTTAATATAAATAAAGTTCCTAAACTAAAATATTCTACATAACTGTTATTAAGATACTGTTCCTACATATTTTTGCTACAACAGTCAATTTAGTACCATATTGTGATTTATTTGTAGACAATTATTATCTTTTACATCTAAAATGCATGCTTCTGTCATAAAAACAAACAACACTCAATCTGAGTTTGAGTTACATTCAAATTAGAGCAACATTGGACTGACACATTAGCAGTATATTGTAATCTTAGGGATATATAAAGCCTTTTGAAGGAATTTTATTAAACTGAGTATTTTTGTGAACTGTATTCTTCATGATCAGTTTTCTACGTCTAGGCACACATGGTAAAATTTTGGTAAAAAAAAATATGCTAGTATAGTGCTCCATGTAGCTTTTTACCACCTAAGAACAAATTACTTGACCAAAATCGATGTACAGAGAATTATGATAACTAAATTACCTTTTATAACTCCACATCTTCAATTTCACCATTATAATATTCACTTGGTTCCATGCAGTTCATGCATGACAGTCCTTGACAGATGTTGTACATGTCAGAGCATCTAAGCCCAGCTGTAACGCATTCACAGTTTCTCTAACAGTGTGATTTACATCCGCCGGAAACAATACACAGTTGATATTGTGGTGCTGGATCATAAGAGAGTAGATAGGCAGCAAGCATGATTATGTCTTGCCCATCCCCAATCAGTAGGTTGTTGTTTATTTCCTCTCCAGTGTTGAGTTTTAGGTAAACACGGTATGAATGTTGAACCGCTGCATCACTTGTTTGAGGCATGAGGGCAAATCGAGTGATTTTTGTAGTGGTTGTTTTGAAATGAGATTATTGTACCTGTAGTATCGCAACTCATATAATGAATGACTTTCATCAATACCATACAGGTGAAGAAAAAAAAATTTCCCCTGCTGAAGAAGTTGAATAGTGGGTCATTGAAGATATTAATGCTTGTCCTAAGTTCGTGATGTTTCTGCAATATTTTCAGTGCTTTTACTTTTCCTTAATTAAATAATGAAGATATTGTGTCACATCCAGATACAGCATGTGTAAACAATAATACGTCGGATAGTTCCCCTAGTAATTTTTGCTGTCTTGCAATGCAGAATAAGGTTTCCTTATGCTATTTGAAAGAACGGTGTAACGGGACTGTTTCCTTACTTTTACAGCACTATGCAGGGCGGATGAACCAAACATAGTCAGTATGTGCTGCAAGATAAGTTTGTAGTACACGCAAATCAGGGTATTGACCAACAACAACAACAACTCTGGATCCAGTTCGAGCCATTCGTAGAGCCACTGAGACAATAAGTACATCAGCATCGGAATCTGCTAAACTAACTTGAATGTTTGAATCCATGCAGTAACTTTCAAGGTGTTCAATAAGAAACTTTTTTTCTATAAGCGAGGAATTCAGATTGTGATATTGTAGTAATTATGTTTTCTTCAAGATGGTTAGCTGCATACGTACTTCTTGATGATCGTCTTTGTTACTCACAATATTTAATTGTCGGTTCCTCTGGATAGCAATGAAATACAACAACACAGTTGTTTCCACAATAAGAAACAATAAACGTAGTGCAGCACTGAAGTACTGTTCCGTACGCCGCAGGTCGATGCCAAACTACAGAGTGGGGTAAGCAACCACCATCTATTATAACATACATGCAGTCCTCAGGGATTCTTGGTGTCTCTTAAAATACGAAGGCTGTGCACAAATATGATTGATTACTCTTCCTCAATGATACATTGTCGAACAATGCAGGAGGCTTTGGTGCAAGCTAATATTTAAATCAGTCTTTCAATGGATGTTCTGGGACAACACATATGATTCTGTTAAAAAGTTGGTGGGTATTTACTATTGCAATATGGCCTCGAGCACTGACAGTGGATGTAATTGCGGCTAGTGGTAACCCTTTATCCCTTCGCAATATGTTACTGAAACGAAGTCTTTCTCCTTGAATGCTGTAATAAAAGCTGATCCTTTTTCTTCTGCCTGATCAAAAGTTACTGATGAAATAAATTTGCTTCTCTTCTTTGTAATAACTATTTGACTTTTTAATTTTAAAATGAAATCTAAATTACTTTAAAGAAAATCTTCCAACTTGCTGTCTAGCATTCCAAGGTTATATCACATTGGTATTGTAATTATTAAGTGTGCTCCCAAACACTTAACAATACGACATATGACTGCGTACAATTTTTTTAAATCGGAGCATTCATTTAGGCCGTAGAAGATTGGAAAAATTATCTACGTTCAGTGCTTTAGTGTATTTTATAAATGTTGAAATAACTTTTCGCGAAAAAATTAATAGAGATAGCAAAACATACACAGGATCACTTTATAAAGAAAATTGTATCTTGAACATTTTTTGACAGAAAATTCTTCGATATGGGGTACGGTTTCTGAAATAACATAAATAAACATATTTTGGCCGCCATTTTCTAAAATTACTGCCGCGCCACAAGGTTAATTATTGGAGACTTTTAGCATGTTGTACAGGAGGTTTTCAAGTACATTTGTACCCATTTATTTACTTGTATGATTTTGTTTATAAATTGCAAATTTTGAGCTAAAATGACTGGGCTATAATAGTAATATCTCTCCGATAAAACATTTTTCCGTTCCACAGTATACGTAAAAGTGCATTTTAAAGTTACGATTTGATTAATTCACTACTTACCCAAACTAAAAATTATTGAAATGGTACGAATGCAATTATTTGAGAGTGAAAGTAAATGTACTAAGCTGCAGAATGAGACCTTTGTAATTTCATGTAAAAATTATATAACGAAAAATTATGGAATGTACCAAAATTTTTGTACATCTTTGAGCAATTACGTTTTTAAAAATAAAGTTTACATGAAATAAAAAGATCTCTTTCTGTAGCTTATTACATTTACTTTCTTTCTACTTCATTACTTTACTCGTACCGTTTGAATAGTTTTTACTTAGCAGAGAAAATAGTCAAATCGCTACTTTAGCAAGCGCTTGTACGAAAACTGTGGATTGGGAAATATTTTGTCTGTGAGAAATTACTATTGGTGTGATTTGTATAAGTTGTACAGTGTTTGGTACAAATATAATATTTGAAATTTTTCGCTGCAGAATGCTGTTGAAGAAATATTTCTTTCGCGTTAATAGTATCTCTACTTGTGTTACGTCAAAAGAATGCATGCAATCTGACTTTTAGATAATTTCAATTATTTTATTTAAACTGGAGTGTAATTGTAGATGTACAGCACCCGGTTGTTGGTTGTCAGAATGGTGTTCTCATAGAACGAGCTACTGCGTTTCTATCACGGAAAGGGTGTCGTAAGACGCGCTTTTGTTTTCCTTGTCTAAGAAAGTGGCACACTGCGACCTTGGTGTGAGGAAGAACCGGTATAAGTCTCACATGTTTAATGTACAGTGCAGGGGCCGGCGGTGGAAGTCTAGGAACACGTATTAATTCAGTCTTAGCTGCTACTACGCAGAGGCCTCACAATCCCAGGGTATGTACCGGCTGTTTCTAGAAGTTATTGGAGATTTACATATCATTGTTTATTTATTTATACCGAGCGTGGCAAGCCGTGGACCGAGCGTTGTAGAGCTGTGGTAAAATACTCGCCTCGCATTCAGATGACCGTGTTCAATCCCTAGCTCTGGCCAGCCTGGTTTCGATTATCCAGGGTTTTCCGAAACTACTACAGGCGAAAGGTGGGATCTTTCTTAAACAGGCCTTAGCTGACTCTTTCATCCCCTCCCTCATTGTGTAGCCTTTCCAAGGCCATGTGCTGTTCGAGGGCAAGTAAACTAAAACTAAATAAATTCTGCGTAAAAAACAAACGCGTGTTTTACTCTAAAATAAATTCTACTATTATCACAAAAAAAAATTTTGCGTCTGTTTACGTAGTGGTAAAGTAATCTTGGGGTAGTTCGAAGACTGAATTGGGTGTTACTGATGTTTTCTCATTGGAGAGAAAATGGAAATAGGTTTTACATAGCGCTATTCCTAAGTTGCTACAAATAACAATAATTAGCTTAGAAACTACGGTCCAATTATTATAAGGAACCTTTTTCTGCACTTATTGTCACGATTTTATTCAAAACAAATAGTTCTTATACCACAAAGCTACTTTCCAAATAGTAAAAAATGTTCATTGTCACAACCAAAACTTCAATTGCTGCATATTGAGTGTTTTAACAGTGTGTAGATAAAAGAATTGCCTTTTATTTCGACTTTCTGTGTACTTTCACAAAGCCTGCATAGGATGGAATTTCTAAAAGTACGTTAATCTTTCACTTTCAGGAGAACTTAATGGGATGTTTAAATTGGGTTTTGGTATGCATCAACCGGCTATGAACAAATTCTTAGTAACTAATTTAATATTCTTCAGCTTTGAAACATACTTATATAAGAGTGCATTCCTATATCCTTGCGTTGCAAATGTTGCCTTTGTAGAACTAAAATACTTTTTGTATTAATAATCTTTCACATCTGATAAATTTTAAAGCATAGTTTGCAGGCATCGTACATTTGGTACATGCTGAGTAAATGCATAACAACTTCCTGTTGAAACTGTGGTAATATGTTGAATAGTTTTTCTTTCAATTATGTTTAACGCTATCGATATTTATTTGCATGAGTTGCATGAAAATATATCTACGTTCCTCTATGTTTAATTTTCTGTCGTTGAACCTTAATTAACTATAATATCAGAAACCGTATTAAATATTCTTTACTTTATAATAAAAAATTTTGCATTTTCGTAAAGGGATTCTGAAAATATCGAAGTGATAACGTTATCAACTCAAAGTTGACGGCATAACTATATAGTATACTCTATTCATTATTATTGTAAATAGTTTATACGCATTTATTATGTGTGTTCAATTTGGGAATGTCGCAATTTTATTTCTATGAAATAGGTTGCAACATATTCTGAATGGCAACCAGGAGATGCTGCATGTTTGTACAGTTAATGCGTGTAATTTATTCTTTATTACAAAACTTTTTAACTGTTATATGGATACTAGAATCTAGCCTTACCTACAAGAATGTAACTTGAGGGGGGAAATGTATTCGCAATCCCACGAAATCTTTAGCACACACTTTCACAAACTTACTTAAACTATAAGTTGAGCTTGAATAACATTTGCCGTTACTTCCCGAGAAATGAAGAAAAATCATTATTTTCTCTTTAAAAAATATCTTATGGACCAGCTGCCTGAAGAGACAACACAAAAAAATTCAGTGCTTATATGCGTGCAGTTGACATTCCAAGTTTCGCAATTGTTTATAATAAAGTGTAACATACTTTGTAGTAAATTTAAAATTTTATATTTTTCCGCGTTTGTTAGTGCTTTAGCAATTTAAAACAAAATTGTTGACGTTGGTTTTCCCAAAATTATAAACGAAGTCGAATTCGGCTGAATTAGTGCAACAGTTTCAGATAATTTAAGTCAAACTTGTTTTTAATGTGCTTACCTGGTATATAAGTAACTGAAATAACACGTTTCAAAATTAATTCGTATAAAAATACTCGTATTACCGAATCTGGTTGACACTTATTCGGTTAAACTGCAGAGCAACTTTTTTTTAGTTACTAAAACTATTTTGAAGTTGCCATTTTGTCTTAAGATTCATAGACTTTAATGACAAACATGTTAACATGGTATTTACTTATGTTTATTTTTATTTGCGAAATCTGACAGGAATCGTTCCAAGTAATTTGTTTTCTGTAATATATTAAATTAATATATACTAATAAATTATGTTATTATAAAAGATGGGACCAACATTAATAAACCCTTCCAAATTCCTTTTTTAATTTGATATAAGTTTAAATCCATGATAACGTAATGACAAAGCATAAAGTTTTACTGGAATCGGCCCAATAGTTTTAAATATACAAATTAAACTTTTTATCTGCAAAAACTTTGTGTAACCTCCGAGAAAGGCAAACCACAGCAATAAACCTATTTGATCGTTAGCTCGAATAATAGACGCTCATAAAATCAAAATTGTTTTCATTGGTCAAATCATTTCTGAAATATTTTTAAATTTAATATTTAATACGGCACAAAACGTTGGACCAAAAACAATTAACCCTACTTTTAAAGAAAATTAATATTATTGACTCTCGACCATAACATTTGCTACCTTTTCGAGTCGAATTGCTCCCGAGATATGACGCAGCACCCTAAAGTTTCAAATAAACCTACTTAGAAAACTGACACATAGCCCAGTCGAAAACTAAAAATAAGAATCAAAAACTAATTACATGGTATATTTCTAACGCGTGTTAAGGAGTTCGTTACATTATTGTGTATTACGTAGTGTGTGTTTGGATTTTTTAGACCATACGCAAATTAAAATAATGTTTAAAATAAAATGTTGTATATTCATTGGTAACGATCCATGAAGTATGTCAGCTTACAATATAGTAGAGTTATAGCTTCAGAAGCATAAACATATAATTAGGTTTTGTCGAGAACTATTTGATTACAAATATTGCAATTACATAGGTTAGCATATTCATTTTAATATTTCTGGTAAATCATCTTCTACTTCTTAGCATGGCCAAATGCATAAAACTAAATAAGAAACAGTTTTTTTAGTTAAAACGTAAAAGGATCAACTATATAGCGACACATGTTCCAACGCGCACATTCTAGTAGCGAACAGTGATGCCACTCTATAACGTCGTTTAGAGCGACTACAATTTCGAAACTCGTCTGACTCTGGCCGTAGAAGTACCAACCTGCACTCAAGACTTAAAACTATTAAATGAAATTTAATGTATAATGTAGAACGTTAGGGGGATTGATCCCTGTCAGATCGGTTTTATGGAGTTTCTTATGAATCAGGGAATAGACAAATTGCTTTGCATTTTTCACTCTGACAAGGCATAGTTTATTATTTCATTCACTTTTAGGAATCCACATGGCATTGTTTCTGTTAATTTTATGGCCTCTGTAGTCGCTCCCGTAAATAAAGCAATTTTTCCTTTTCAGCTGTTTCCCGTTGCAAAATAATGAATATATTATGGTTCCAGCAATTACAAAAAAACGATTACGTTTTTATCTATGACCTGTCGTGACAAAAATTTTCATACATCTACTGGATTAGAAGTTATCGAGAAAAAACAGATACATCCAAGGTGGTAGGGATCAATACCCCTTAAAAAGAATAGCGTTTTTATCACCAGTCTCGGCATAACGTTCTGTTGTAATTTCGTTGAGTACGTACCATTTATTGTGTAAATATTTACTAGAGGGTGCGTGTGCCTGTGTGTCTGTATGTATAACGTAGCAATTCTTACTGTAGTATATCTTGCTACCTTACTACAGAACTTACTAGTGTTAATTTTACGGATGATTATATTGTATACGCGTGCTAGCATAGGCATATTACACAATGCATGTGAGGTTACGTAGTGTTACCTGACTTACCAACATTCAACAGCAAGCCCACCAGTGGCGCCTCGTGGGTTGTTGCCAGGTAGGGCTGCAGATAGTCGGAACTGTACACTCTTGATGAACGCGCCGTAGACCAACGACCATGAAATATTTGCCGGGTACTAGGTATTTTTGTGACCACTCAGTAGTAAAGGTCACCTGCACATCAGCGTGTCAGTGGCTGTAGAGTCTACCAGCGCACAACCCTGTACAGCTCTTGGCAACTGCAGCCCTGCCTGGCAACAACCCACGAGCCGCCACTGAAGCCCACCAACCAGAAACGTAATTCACAACATACTTCTAGCCACGTGACTAATAAAAGATGTAGCGTGTATAGGTTTGCATGAGTTTAATGATACATTTCTAGACGGTTATGTAGTGGAAATCAATTAAAGATTTACAGATCTCAGAATAAGAAAGAAAAGAATGGAAATACTTCTGTAAAACAACAAATCTTCAAATTTAAATAATATCGGTATTTACTTGCCATTAATTGCTAGCCAGATATTCTTACGTAATTGTTTAGCACTTAGGGTATGTAACCTCAGTATCTTGATTAATGTATACAAGTTAAGTAATTGGAATCAGTAGAGCAAACTGAGAGAGTCCATTAAAATCAGGTTAGACGTAGGTTATATAAGTTCATAAAGTAAAGCCAGGAACATTTAGTAACATGGAGGAGTTTTGCGTCTATCCTGCAAATCATATGACGCCATATGACGCCACACACACACAGATAAATAAATATATATATATATATATATATATATATATATATATATATATAAACGACTATTTCACTTATCTCTGGGTAGCAAACTATCCCTTTGACGTGTGCTGAAATCCCACGGTGCTTGTAACTGAAGACAGGCCTCGGGCACATCTCGTAGAGTTGCTCCTCTCTTTCTGATGTCTTCCCTTAGGCCCTCGTACCCATACGGCTATAGTTCATTAGCACACGATATCGAATCGCGGAAGAATAATTAATTTAACTTCGTGGTGGTCCCGAGTCCAGTCCCTCTTGCCATTTTCTTGACTCCGTCTTCACCACAGAGGCGACCTGAACTAACATCTCGACTCAGCTTTAATTAATGATGGTTAGTCCTAGAGCAAGGAATGGCCTTTTCTGCTGCCGCTCTCTTTATCGTCCCTTGTAATAATCATAACGAAATGTCCGAAGCAAAAAAAAAAATTCATTGTTTACAGAAGCGTTTGTCCAAGAGCTACTCAGCACTCGGCAAATCCGTTCAAAACTTCGCATGTTGTGCTGTGAGACTGGATATCAGGGTAGTCATAGATCAAATTGTCAACCGTAATCTAAAATGCAAATAATCTGGTCTGACAAAAATTAAAGTTTACATAATACCATACAATAAGCAAAAATATTGTTCTCATTACACATATACATAATAATGTGGGGTCTAGTCAAAATTTAAGATTGTTTCACGTATAATAACAAATAAAATCACGTAGGAATATAAACAAATACTGACACGTTACGATATATATATATATATATGAGTGTGTGTGTGTGGGTGTGTAAACACACACACACGATCTCATCATAAGCCTAACTCCTTCAGGAAAATAAGATAAAAAGTGGAATCATAAGCCTCGCTTCCCTTCGAAATTTCGAAAAGTTAGCTGAAATATTTGCTTCTTTCTATTTCGCAATAAGTTATTTTACTGTCAATTCTTCTGGACTGTTTTCTGTTATATGTTGTGTGTGCGACAGTACGAGGCAATATTTATTTTAAAGTTATGCTAGTTTTAAAATATTTATGTAATTAAACTCCAAATTTCATTTCATGGCAGGAGACTGTGCAGAACTCTTTAAGTGTGTTAGCGTTTTGTGTAATGTATTTTTAGATATTAATGAACGAGGAAACAACGCTGTGTTCAATTTATTAATGAAAACACAACTATTAACATAGTAAAAATTATGGGGATGAACGATATCGATAGTCTTACATTTTTTATCGGTACCGATTCGTAGACGTAGATTCATCATCAAAATTAAGATTCCACTATACTCGTGAGGTACAAATTATTGGTTTTTAAGCCGTTATATTTATTTTACGGTATAAATAATAAATGTGTTTAGGTATAATCATTTTAATGTATATGTACGTTATAATTTTTGCGCTAAATTTGCTTTACACTTTAAATGCAATGTGTAAACAGTGTGAGAAAGTCGTGTACTAATTTTTTTCTCTTACTGTTTACGAATTGTATTTTACAAG
The DNA here is from genome assembly GCA_003012365.1 of Medauroidea extradentata. Lineage (NCBI taxonomy): Eukaryota > Metazoa > Arthropoda > Insecta > Phasmatodea > Phasmatidae > Medauroidea > Medauroidea extradentata. The sequence goes on along the minus strand of PNEQ01078316.1, from coordinate 57,024 downwards.
TAATGCAAATTTAGCGCAATAATGTTAAAGAACACATACAAGAATATGGTTCTACCTGAACACATTTTTAATTTATGCTTTAAAACTGATATTACGACTTGAAACCTATAACTCGTTCACAAAGTAAATAGTGAAATCTTAAGTATAGCACCATCTTACACTTTTTTACATTAAGTAAAGATTTTTAGTAAATTGCTTTATTCTTATTTAAGAATAATTAAATATTAAGTTACATCAAATTGTATGACATCCTATGTCTGTTGAACCAAAGTTTTGCAATGAAACATAATTTTCAACTTATTATTTTTATTGCTACAAAATAATTTTTTTTAGTTTAATTTTACTATAATTTTAATTTATTTTTGATTTGGTTTTAAAACAAGATGAAAGCTATAAGTCATGTCTTATTTAAAAACTATCTGTTCGAAGTTTTTCTTAAATTTAAAACGTTTTTTTGTCGAGGCCAGAAATATTTTTTCTTCCTTTATTGGTGAGAATACGAGGTCACAGCAATGACATTTTTGTATTGCCATGTATGCAAAATTTAAATATATTCGGACACCTGGATTAGGGTCAAATTTGAATTGAAAGATAAAATTATATTCATATATCCATACATACTTCTGAGACTAAAACTTTATTACAAACCTAGAAAAATAGCGTTTCAAAGTTATCGATATATGCAATAACATATTTCCATTTTTTTTTTTAATTCTGACACAGCAAATTTGAATTTTTTTTGTTATAATGGTTGACATTGCTAATCATAGATCTGAAATTATTATACTGACTTTGATTCTTAAAACGGGAGCAAAAATTAAAAATAATTCAGGAAACGGAAATGTATAAAAATTTAGTTGAAAGATTATGCTACATTGATACACTATGGTAAAGTTAACATAAAAGTTTGTTAACAATAAAAGTGTGATAGAATTATCCTTATTGGTGTATGTATATATTTGGCGCAACACAGATTGTTTTCTTACTTATTAATGATTTACATCAATAGTTAAAAACAGAATTTCAAAAATTAGGTGTAATCATTTTTTTAATAAACGGAGTTACGCGACTTTTAGTGCACTAAAGGCTTCGTTTGAATCACTGTTAAACTTAGTCATTGGCCCAATCAGTTTATTTGTGCACTGTTATAGTAAAAATCATTTACCTATAAAGTTGTTGCACATATTTGTTTCTTGAATGCTCTTGGAAAAAGTGTTCTGTGACGTGTATCAAACCAGTCACAATGTGTCGATGGATTTAAAAAAACTCTCAATACAACATGAAGATTTTGAACTTAATTTTTTTTATTAGCTGCTGGCAAGAATGGGACTAGAATGCCAGTGGGTATAGCAGTACACATACAGTTATGAACAGTGACTATGTTTTTCAGGTTGAGTTGAAAATTACTAGTTCTGTCTACGAAGCTTGCAGCTATTGAGTATGATGATATCTTACTTGTCAAAATATGTGGATTTTAATTACTAATCAAGAATTTATATTTGTCGCTACAAATTATTCAGCTATCATAGACATAAACTAAACTGCATGTATTGTTCGCTGAACTATGTAATGGATGAGTGGTTATTTTGTTAGGTGTAGCATACATTTCTTCGTAGCTCGTAAAGAAGTATGTCTCTCTTTGTACCAATCACGTAGCCTACCTCTGTTTATTGTCATCAAGGAAAGTAGACTATTCCTCTGTTGTTTCCACAGATGCACTGGCTGACGTGTGCAGCGGTCTTGCTCTGCATGTCACAGGTAATTTCAGCAAGGTGTCCAATGGATTGCACAGTGTTGTTATGTGCCGACATCAGACAGGACGACTGTGCTAAGGCGAATAAAGTCTTTGTACCTGCAGATGGCTGCACTAGATGCTGTAGTTCGTGCTTGGTCTCAAGGAGTGAGTATCATATAGTGGTTTTATACTTACATTTCAATCCGGATTCAACTTGGAGTGGACTGAGGAATCCTGGTTGAAAAGTTTCTATAAACACACTCGGACTGGACTGAATTAGAAGTGGAGTGGATCAGCGCAGTCGGCGACGTGTACTGGAGTGTTGAAATCGGATTGAAACTTTGTCTTTCAACACCCATCACACTGAACTAAACTAAGACGAACCGTTCGCCATATTGAATAGTTAACTTGGTTATGTAGGGTCTATAATCGTCCTGTATTCGTGTGCATTCTTTGCCCCATTAGTAGAGCAATTCTATAGTTTATTAGCACATTACATTTATTATACGAGGGTTGTTGTACCCGCTGGGATGCGTCCAGCTCGAAGAATAGCCATTTCTTGGACGTAAAGTATTTACATATCATAACAATCCGAAGCCACCAACAACAGTTTACAATTAATGTATGATGGGAAGTCATGTGTGGCAAGATCGGTCGACTGATGTGACGTACTCGTATTTCCTGGCAAACACCCGACCACGTAGTAGGAAGACGAGCCACTCGACGTCGGCAAACATATGTCGTACCAACATGTCGGAGCACCACCACATTTCAACAGTTCAACTAGCTAGAAACAATTTAAATGTACATTCGCAAAAAATGGATAGATCTAGGAGGTTAACAAAACTGGTAACCTCCGTCTTCAGAGTCGAGCACAGATTTTGTTTTCTGGTCGGCCCATGGCAAGGTTGTTCAAATACAATACATTCATATTAATATTAAAGAATTTAATGGGGCAAAATGTGTTTTTTATTAATCGTCTATATCTGTGAAACACAATTGGCTATCGTCGTGATTTTAACTTTAATTGGTTACTTTTTCAAATGCCTATGACAGGACTGAAAGACGTTCGGAAAATCTTTAATTACGGGGGTGAAAATACGTGAAACGTGTTTTCCATTATCCTTCCATATCTATCGAATCAATCTAGGTATCGTAGTGCTCTTTGCTTTAAATTGGTGCTTTAGTAAATATCCCAAGTACCATTTAAAATATATTTTCCGAATTCGGCCTTAAACTGGTTAAAAAAGGGGTAATATGTGTTTTCGACTCTCATTCGATATATATCGATCCCATAGCTTTTTATATAGCGACGTGATTTTTGTTTAGGATTGATGCTTACTCAAATACCTAAAAAGCAATTTCAGGATTTTTCGAAATTCGCCAACTTAGGACGTGAAAAGGGGTGAAAAGTGGTGAAAAGCATTTTCAATTAATCGTCGATATATCTTGAACGCAGTGGGCTAATGTTGTGTTTTTTACGTCTACGAGATACCAATAAAGTATTCTAAAACGTGATTCAGGGGTTTCTCGAAATTTACTCTCTTAGGTGATGAAAAGACCTTGAATGTGTTTTAGATAAATCCTCGATATCTGTCGAACCCGTCGAGATATACAATTAATTTTTGCTTCAGGATGATGATTACAGAAATTATCGCAAAACGGTTTTCAGATTTTTCGAAATTCGATTTCTCAATACTGTGCAGGGGTTCCTATGTGTTTTTTTAGTGAATGATCGATTTTGATGCGACTGAACGGGTTAGCGATGTGATTTACACTTCAGTTGGATGGATACTTATACAAATGTCTAAGATGTAAATTTAAAATATTTCGATATTCGATACACAAAAGGATGAAAAAGCACAAAATTTGTTTTCCACCGACCCACTATATCTATCTAACCAATAGCGATATTGAGGTGTTGTTCGCGTCAGAGTCATGCTTACGTAAATATTAAAAAAAAATAGATATATATATATATTCATTGTTTTTCTTTATAAGAAACGTGATTATCAAAAATAAAACTAATTTGGTCAATATTCAAGGCAGACGATCCGAAAAGCAGGAACGAGCAGCGAGAATCAACCTATACGGGAGTCTCACTCTACAGCACAGCCGTAGAAGAACAGGTCTGGACACTCGCCTGGATATTTGACCCCCTTGTTGTTTGGCTGTAGTTCACCAAGTTACCGAGAATATTGTGTTTTATTGGCGCAGATGTTAGGGCGGTCGGGCTAAACTCCGCCCACGTCCTTTCCGCTAAGATAAACAATTTATAAAAACGTATATTTATCAATTTATGAAATACTTGCTTCGCTTACAAATCTGAGAAAAGGCTCCAACAATCTTTATTCACTTTATAAATTTAACAATGGAAAAAAGTGGACGGAGTTTGAGTCCGACCGCCCGGAAAACAGCGCCAAAATGTACGACATTCTCGGTAACTTGACGAACTACAGCCAAACAACAAGGAGGTCAAACAAAATACATTGTTAGATAGGCGAGTGTCCAGACCTGTTCTTCTACGACCGTGCTCTACAGTAACCTATCGAGACGTGGTGTTGTACAACCTCTATGAGCCCAGGACACAGGTATTTTATTTATTTTTAATAACATTTTATTTTCATGAATTAGTTCGACGTTATGTGACGCAGTTGTTTGTTACTCAGGTCTAAAGTCCGGGAGGTTCTGGGCTCGAATTCCGTTAAAGGCTGCGTGCGAACGTTCGATTCTGACACACAATAACTACAAAGCAGATCGAAATAGTGCAATTTACATGTAGTCTTTAAAAGGGGTAAAATTTCAGTTCGCTTTTCACTTAGGTTCCTCTACGATATCAGCTGACATATCGTCGGTATACTGCCAAAAGTGATTAAGGCATAAATGCTATTTCGTTTAAAAACAGTATTAAATTGTAGATATTAACAAAAATGTGGTATGTTACTATACTGCGACACAACAGTACGAAACGACGTATAGACTTTAAACTTGGGCAATCGTTCGTGAACAACATATACATATTCGTAGCATTTATATAATTTTATCTCATTTTGACTTTGTCACTTTTGGCAGTAAACCGACGATATATCATCTCACTAATCCTGGTTTGGGGCACCAAATACGTTTCCGCGAAACCTTTACCCTCTGAAACTTTGTAATGACAATAAAGCTATAGTAAAGATTTTGAAACTATATAATTGAGGGCACCGTCACCAATGGTTGTGCACAGGGTAAACAGATGTTTTTCATTCGATTAACCTCTTACCTTAGGTGTCTGTAACTACCCCACAACCTCAAATTGGAAGGGCTATAAATAAGACTGCTTTTCGCGTGGACAGCTTTAGCTACTTATCCTGCTGCAGAATTAGTTCAACTAGCCGCTTGGACATTCTGACACTTGATGACTGATGTACCAATCTTGTGTACAAAGAGGTTTTTAAATTAAAGTAAATATTATCAGTTACGAATAATACTCGCGAGCAAAGCCGCGGGGGGCTGCCAGTAAAATATAAGCTAGCAGTCCGCCCGCGGTATTGCCCGCGTTTATTACTCGTAGCAGCATATGTTTTATTCAATTGAAGGACCTCTTTGTACTCCAGGTTAGTAGCTCGGCCATAAAGTGTTAGGATATCGAAGTGCAGATTGAGATCACTCTGCAGTAGACTAAGTAGATATAGCTAAAAACTGTCCTAAGTCAATCCCTGCCACCTTTAATTAATGTCCTGGACCTTGTTTATAGGCATAGAAAAATAGACGAATATGAGAGAGTATTCATATGGTGTAAGTAGTATACGTGGCATAATGACTCATTTATGTCGACCACGAACTTTGATGACTGTGCCTTCAATACACACCGCCGAAAGTTCATAAAACCAAATAAAATACTCCGTCACTGGGCACACAGAGGTTGTATAATATTTGTAACGATATAATTGCAGTGTTAACTTTCCCATTAAATACTTCTCTATGGCTGTACTTGCTTTTTCGGATTGTATGCTTTGAAAGGTTTACGTTTGCCTTCCCCCCCCCCCACTCCCGGGTTTTCGAGAGTTTTTTTTCTGAGTATTAAGCCAGAAATAATTATTTATCGTATTTACGTAAGCTGAATTCTGAAGCAAATCTCAATATCTCAACTGGTTAGGCAGACTTCATGGGGTAAACGAAAACAAATATTATGTATTTTCACCTCTTCAGTGATCGAATTTCGAAAATCGTACCATCACAGAATAAACATTTGTAAAGTATCTTGTTGTGGTGAAAATCACATTAGAGTCAAAGCGTAATCGACGATTAATTAAATTTTTATTTCTTTCCATCACAGCCTTATAGTTGGATTTTGAAAATTACTGAAATCGGTTTACGGGCATTTACGTATTCATTATCATAAAACTAAATAACAATGTATACCTCGACGGGTTTGATAACTCTCGTGGATTTATGTAAAACGTATTCAGTTGTGATGTCACCCTCCTAGGATTAAAAAAAAAAATACTTAATAGACAATTAAGGCTAACGTACGAGTGTCTCCTTTAAGTGAAAACCGTGACAATAGCCCGTTTATTTTCAAATATGTAGACGATTAATGTTGAAAACACCCTTCAATCCGTTTCATAGTTTTTAAAAATCATGTAAATACATTTGAAGTAATTAACTTAGCATTATTCTTAAGCAAAATCACGACAATATCCAAAAATATAGTGAATTCGATACATGTCAATCCCGAATCGAAAAATATAGTTTACCTTTTTTACATCTTTTGAGTTGAATTCGGAAAACTTCCTGATTTTTTTTTTTTTTTTTGTCTTTACGTATTCATCACTCTGAAGCAAACAGCACTTCGATATCTCGACTGGTTCGAAAGTTATGGAAGAATTATCGAAAACACATTTCATGTCTTTTGACCACCCTTAAATAAATACTTTCGAAACGTCTTTAGTTTCTGTGTTATATAATTGCATTCATATCTAATTGCATTCATATCTAATTGAAGAAAAAAGCTTGACGATAGCTCATTGGTTTCGAGCTGTACAGACGATTCGTAAAATACACATTTCCCTTCTTTTTACGCTTTGGGAGTCGAATTTCGTAACATTAAGTAACTGCTATTTGAATATTCATACCAGCATCATTTTGAAGTACAAAGCAAATCTGTATCCCGAAGGGTTCGATAGATTTCTATAGTTAATCGGAAAATACAAATCAGATCTTTCACCCTCTTAATGGTTGAACTCCGAAAACCCTTAATTTGGCAAATATGTTTTTTTATGATCCACCTATGAAGTAAAAGTCACGACGATAGGCCGTCAGGTTCAAGCTATGTGGACGAATTTTATGGAACACATTTCACCTCTTTTTACACCCTTAGGGGTCGAATTTCAAAAAAAAAATATATATATCTTCTTAGTGCTCGCCTACGACATAAGGGAACCCACACAAAATTTTTCACATTTCTAGGCCCGCTAGTATGGGCTGCAGTTTGATGTGTCAGTCAGTCATTCACTCCGTGAGTCAGCCAGTTAGTCAGTGCTCTCTTTGATACATAGCGATTATATCAGTTTCAACTACACTGTCAAGAATGGTAACATCATTTTGGAACAAACATACTCTATATATAATATATAACATTTCGAACTAGGTATTTTTAATAATACCAAACTACCAAAGTTTGGTTACAAGAGTTTGTTTCCATCCTGCATCTTGAAATGGCTTATTTCATTCATGCAAATACCTTACTTGAGTGTACAGACATCTAATCTTGATTATTAATCAGATTTAATGTGTCTTTGTTGAAGGGATGAATAATAAACTTAATTATTTTTTCAGGTTACGGAGAGTCGTGCAAGGATACAAATTCGGAAGTAAGAATCAAATGTCGAAATCCAAAAAAGTGTGTCAACGATTTCTGCATATAACAAAATAACATTATGTACATACAATTATTGTTCGTATGAATTTAATAAAATTAAATAAAATTGGTTGAAAGTTCCATTAATTTTATCCTTACGTATTTTCTAACTGCAAAATAATTATTTTCGAATAGTTAAGAGTAACCATATAATTTTATTGTCGTGATCGTTGAGTAGTTGCAAAATGCCTCTCTACTATTCTCCGAAACTTGAGTTTCAGTGATCTGATTTTGAGAAATGTGGGTTTCTGTAAAGTATATATTATGCGGAAGTGTGGTTTCGTTGCACCAAATTTGTAATTTGAATTTTGTAAAGGTCTCAAGAAAATTATCAAACCAACTATCGTTTCGAGAAAAAATTAATTTGCATGAACTTTATAATGTGGCCAGTAAGAATACTCTCCGGAATACTCTACGGTAAATCTCATTGAAGACGTAGTAAAAATGAATTCTCTGCATATGACCACATAAACAAATACTTCACATTATCAGGCATTATTTTGTTAGTTTTTTTTATTTTCAGCAATAATTTCAAAAATACTAAATCCCTATTTTATTTAATTATGTATAGTACAGATACAGTTGCTCGTGGCAGTTACTTTAGCAACGTACGTTGTAAGTAGTAATATTTTAAAATAATTTTTAATATGCTATGAAATTATTAAGCGCATACTTTAATTAAGAATTCAATTGCCTTCGTGGTAGCTTTAGAAGACGTAGATATCTATATAATTCTCCTTCTTGCATAAATTTGTTTTTGTACATTGTTTAAAAAATCGGAAATTTGATGTTTATTTAATGATTTGATATTGTCATAAAACTGAAAGTTTACATTTAGCTATAAATATAAATAGTTCAGTAGTAATAATATGTACAACAACTGAAATTTAATATTCAACATTTGAAATTTAAACAGTCGTTTCTCACTGATGAGTATAAAAATAAATATTTTTTGTCGAATATGTTTTTAATATATATTATTTAGAGTAGTGGTTGTTGTGGATTCTTCGGAGGTCCACCTCATACAACTTCAACGTGACCAATTGCAAGAGGTTAAAGGTATGGATCGGTTAATACATAGTAATTTAAATTGATTAGTTAGTGAATTAAATACATCAGAACATAAATTTATTTATTTGCGCCTCTCAAAGTAGAATAAACGAAATTTTATAAAATAAATTTTTATACATAGACAATACCTCCAGCTACGAACACAGAAATTATTCATCACACTCCCGCATTATAAGAGAAAGTTTGAAAATATAACATTAGGAAACTGAATATCAGTAGAAGTTTATCAACACAAATTCGGACTCTACTGTAGAGAAAAAACGGACAAAGTTATGTAGCGATGAAGTCATAATATTTCTGTGTTGTAAATAAAATACACATTTCAATGTATGCTTCAATGTTTTACACTGTGGCAGTAAGACAATCATTCCAAAGTTAAACAAAACTATTCACTGTTAATGCTACGATACAATACGTAAACTAATTTAAAAAACAGGAAATTTAAATGAAACATTCGTAAATTATGGTTTCCATATCGTAGTAAAAATTTAAAAGTTCTTAAAAATGTAATGATACATAATTAGTTGTACGCCCTTTGGCAGAACTTAAGATCATGTAATACAAAATGCAGAATGTTATCTAAAGATACACATCATCAAACAACAAATAAAAAGGATGAAAATAATTCCAAATCAAGCACACAAATAGCAAACAGAGAATGTTGCAGATTAAACTAAATCACCAATCACAAAGGAGAGACAAGAGGAAAACAACAGTAGGGGCAATCACACGAATGAATAACGAAGAAAGAAAATTGAAAGGTATGCAAATTACTGGCAGTTCAGATGACTGTACAAGGCTTTGTATGGCAACAAATTTGCAAACTTTTGACGATTGTAACTTTCCCTGCTTCCTTGTAGTGTATACGGACTGAGGCACACACACAGGCCATTATGAACGTTGGTGAAATATTAAAGCTTGGAGTCCTTGCTTGTGATTGTCAAACGCTGTCCTGAAACAAATGACGTCGCTCACTTGGAGCTGTTTTTCTCATTGTTGGCTGAAGAACAAATAAGCGATAGGAGTGACGCTAAAGCATTTACCATGTGTAAGGTTAATTATTCTACTACAAAGTTAGGAACATTAATCTTAAAAGATTGCCACAGGGAAAATGTCTGCTGCTTGAGCGTTGGTGTCGCTAATGGGTGCGAACTGATAAGTCTCAGATCATTCCTGAATTTTAAGTTACAATAAGTTGATAATTTTAAACGCGATGTTGGGTTACATTCACTTTAAAATTAAGTGAAATGACTTCTGTAGTTTCCAAGACTGTTTGAATTTAATTAAACTGTAGTTTAGAATATTTCAGGCCCCTTAGCAGTAGCAGCGAAACTAGCGGCAGAAATTTTTCCCGTGCCGAATTCTGCCGTGAGAAAACACATTTTCTTTCCAACCTTAACAATGTCTCCCAGTTTTCTAACGTTGGACTGACGCACACAATATCGCTGTAACTATGTGACCCTGTAATTATTATTTTATTGCAAAATACACTGTCAAAATCACTGTTATACGTTTAGGTTGCTTTCTATTAACCTGACCACTATATTCTGAGGTATACCTATAAAAGTACATATTTTTAGCTATGTTGGATGAATAATTACATTAGTATTGATTTTTAAAGTTGCCTTAGCTGCAACGATAAGCTACCTTTAAATTTCCGTAATTTTTGGGTTCCAATTCCGTGCATGGCAAGGCGACAGGGAACTGATGAGATATCATATATACACATATTAGTGACATCTGGCAGAATAGTTAATGTATATTTGAAGTATGGAAATTGATTGGGTGGCTTACCCTTGCGGCGTAGGCACACACTAAGAGGTGAAAATGGTAAAATGTATTTTCCTTATATGTTCGAAATCTCATAAATGTGGTGACGTATCGCTGTGCTTTGTAAATAATAAATTCTAAAAAGTGTTTTCGTCATATTCTCAATATCATGTTATTAAGAAAATCTATCATTTTAGTAGTTCTTCATTTAAACACTGCAATCGGGCAAAGCCGTGGACGGGTAGCTAGTTTCATTATATTTCCTAACAAACGATATTATTTCCTTGAAACATTTGTAGACATGAGAGTTTTCTCCTCAAGAATACACACTATCATATATAGGAATGTATTGTCGTTTTAAATGTATTGACTTAAAATGAATTTACAGAGTATTTCTTTGTTTAAAAATGAGAGTCATTTAGCTATTACATTAGTACTAAAGAATATTACCTAAACTGTAATTAAATTTATTGTCTGCTAGGATTCATTTCTTGTGCACTTTTGTCTTAAAGTTGCCAACTTGCTACACCACTATCAGTAATTTCAGACGGAATACACATATACATATGCATATTTGTATGTGGATTATATATGTATGTGTGTATGTATGTTTATGTTCATTATACTTTACATATATGTATATACATGACTGTAAATATGGTTATGTTCATTATACTTTATATATGCATATATATTTACATATATATTCATATATATATACATATATACGTGTATACACACATATCTTCACAAGCTGTTTACAAAGTATAATTACAGCAGCATGAATGAAGGGCTGCAAGAATGAATAAGTTTTGAAATGTCTTCCAAATAAAAAAATAGAAAAAATACTACTTTTTAAATAATGTTGCAGAGTTGGGCGATGTTATGAATCAGCCGCCTATGACTTAAGGGTTAGTTTTGAGCAAGACGTGTTTAATTAAGATTTTAGCCTATTGCAGTAACTATGTAAATCCTAAAAAAAGTCACTTTTTAAAACAACCATAAAAAGGACTGTATTCACTCCTTGCAAAATTATTACAAATTTTGAATAAGCTGAACATTAGTTACTCAACGTTAACAATCGTTTCATAGCCGACAGACAGGAAACAGCATCCAGTTAAAACGCTCCTAACTGTATATTGGTATTATTTGTCAGTGCGATCAACCACAATACTATGCGACGACTTATATTAACAATGATAGACAAAGGATATTTTGCATGTGTATTTTGAAATAGGATTGTCGAGTGTGTATTTCATTAACTCTTAAGACATAATTAACTAGTATAAAAATCAAATTTGACAACTAATAAACGTAACGAAACCTGATTACCTATTTTGGTCGAAAAAGTTTGCCGCAAGAGTAAACTAACACACAAACGCGTGTGAGCAAACATTCAAAGCCAAACATGTCCAAAATTCCAAAAATAAGTTAATGCCTTTTCTAAGTAAACAAAATGTGTTAGATATTAGTGTGAACTCAGACTCAATAAACAAAACACATGTCTTACCGAAATGGGAATGTACGTTCTCAGTTAATAATAGCCTATACAATATGATGTTTACCAATTTTCTCTACGTCTAGATAAGGCGAACATGTCTGGGTTTGAATGTTTGCTCCTATATATATATATATATATATATATATATATATATATATATATATATATATATATACACACACACCTATGTAGTGTATTATGTATATAACATTTCAACTTATATTTGATATTTTTATTGTTAGGATATTATCAGCTAATTGTTTAGGTACTAAAATATAATAAATATGACAATGTTTAACACTAAATTACATCACTTTAAAAATTAAAAGTACGTAGGGAAAAGCGTTATTTAGAAAACGGAGATTTTTTTATTTTTTAAATTGCAGTATTATTTTACGAATGAAAATTAAAACCGTCATGAGTTCCCGCCATGGGGCAGGATAACATTGTGTATTATAGAAGGCCGGGATGAAGGTTGTGTCGTCTGCTCGACTAGCGAGACTAGTCTGTCAACCGTCCTGCCCAAAGAATGGATAAGGCGAGGGTCAGGTGAGTGTGGAGTAGCGACGAAATGAGAGAGGCGGGAAAACGGCAGTTCTCCGAGATAGTCCGCTGGTAAACGGTAATGTCCGCCACGTTTCCCACATGCAAAATATCCGAGAACTAATCGTCTAAGTGGGAAGTCAGAGGTCTGACCACTCGACCGCCGTAGCTACTAGATTATTCAACAGATTATACATTTAAATCATAATAAGACGCGAGAACTCAATCTTTGGTCATAACTGTGTAACCTCTGTAACCAAAAATATCACAATACTTTAGCGAAAAAATATGCACCAGCTCCCGAAAGCAACTGTACTTCGCTTCCAATCGAAATGTCAGAAGCTCGACTTTCCCATTGCCACATCTGTTGTCGTTTTTATGTGTTCTCTTCACGGAGATAGTTTATAGCGTAGTTAACTTTTGCACTCAAGATAGTAAGCTATTAATAATCTTGTATGATGTAACTAAAAGCATAATGTAATAAAAAAGTCAGTGTTATGTGACACCAACCCAACTTTGCTAGTCAGAGTGCATGGGTACGAACTTCGTTCGTAGAAACTATATTGTAATTTTTTATTTACTACGGGATGATCCAGAATGAAGTGTGTTAGTTTTGCACACGTCATATATTATGAAAAATTTAAGTTAACAGTTAGTTGTAAATTATTTTAATAAATTTAATTAAATTGGGAGCAACACTTGCCTGACAACCAACTGCAAAACGTTATAAATTTTAATATATATGGCATCAAAACAATGAACAATTAAGAAGTATGAACTTTTATTTTATAAAAATAATATTTTAAGTGGATTTCCAGAGTAGCATTATTCCCACTGAAATTAACTACGAATGAGTTAAAAACACATTTTCACTTACTGTTCCGTGAGCATCCACAATGAAAAATAACACATTCTGTTCCGAATCATTCGGTATAATACAGTCATAACAGACAAACAAAACATACATTTTCTACTCTTCCATTTTTGACTGATTATTTTAAGATGTTTTTGTGTCAAAAAAACATGTATAATGCATCAAATGGTATTTACAGTATGTATGGTAAAACAGAATCAATAATAAAAAAAAATTAATTGTCAAACAACAATACATTGCAACACACCGGCAAGGTTGATTATTTTTTGTAGACTCTGTACTGAAAGTATTTGATGAGTCTAACGTTTATTTACGTAAGCTTTTGTTTTGTCGTGAATGTGTGTTAATAATATCAAACTCCACCTCTACTATTGTGTAATATTTATATGAATTTTTAATACATTAATTGAGAGGTTGCAATTTTATAAGTCATTTTGCTTTCCCTAAGTAACGAGGCATTTTCAGACTTGTTTTTGCTGGAACATTTTTAAGAAATATATTTATTATTACCAAAAAAAATAAATAAAGAGATAATAGAAATCAGGCAATTCTGAATACGTGTCTTTAACATTATTATTGGGCCACTTCACTTTGTAAAATTAGTTCTTGAGTAATTAAGGGAAGCTTTAACTAATGAAATTAACACACACATAACGAAATAACATTACTCCTCCTGTATTCTAGGCAATACGTGTACTTTAAATAAATAACCCCAGTGGTACGTAACATATTTCAGAATTGATCTAGCACTAGACTTACGATCAGCAAGGAAAAAAAATGTATATTACAAGGATTATTTTTCTTGTTTTAGATAAATATTTTTTTTTTTTACACTCACAGACTTAACATCGACGTAATGATATTAAGTCCAACACAGAAACACAAAGCAGTCTGCTGAAGTCACCGTGGCAAGGTCATGCTGCTTAGAAGTCCCGTCTCGTGCGTTTCGTCACCGCTTACAGTTGCGAGAACTGCATTCGAGAGGGACTTCACCGGAGTTTACAACTGTGCCAGCTGGCCTTCACAACACTGATGACACATATATACGGCACGCAGCTTCAGTTGCATGTCGCCAGTTGATGGAACTACGTGTTTTAAACCACAAGTTAGGGATACTTTGTTAAGGTATGTATGCAGCACTGGTGGTTCACAACTAATTTTAGCACAGGTACGTTGAGTTTCAAAAGGAGGAATGCGGTATATTTATACACAATAATATTATATTTTGTATTCATGACCGCATAAGAGCTAAGAAAATATGTATATATGGGGCCAGGAGGGAGGGGGGAGAAAGATGGTGAAAAAAAAAAAACGGAAAATAAAATCAGCTCAAGTTTGTGTCTGGCGTTAGGTTTTACAAACTAGTAAATGCAGGGTATAATGTAACATATATAATCCCGGATATTGTTCAAACTCTACATGACTTTCCTGGAGAATAACGATGCTGCTCGTACGTTGGCTGCTTTCGCCACTTCTGTCCGGGTACTGACGAACAACACCTCTAGCGGAAAGTCAGACAACGTATTTAACACTTTCGTCTATAGGCACTTAAGAAAATTCACTCGCTGGAGTAGAGTAGGTTACTCCAGTCACGTAACCATATTTTATCTGTTACCAAGATTTGATAAACCATGAAATGTTATTCAAGGTTTTAAAATGACGGAAATTAAATGAAAGACTACATATTGTCTGCATGATACATATTTTGCTAATGCTACATCCGCAGTGCATATTTTACGTCTTTATAGTTATACTAACGACACGGGTAGCACTAATTATATACAGCCAAGAATTGAAGTCTATAAATTGACATGGCGCACACTTCCAAGTCTCGATCCTACTTACTTAATTATTTTAATATTAATTATTATAAATAATATAAAATAATTAATTAGTAGCGAAAATATGACACAAAATTGTCAAAAAGTAAAAAAAAAAAAAGTTAAATTATGTTGATATGATTGCTACCAAACTTCACCGGATCACTCGCTGGTCTAATCTGAAGATTGCCTGAAAAGGTCATCAAATCGCTCCACCCGTTTTGGAATCCATAGGCAACATTCCTACACACATAGATTTTTATGTAAATATAATTGTTTTAATAGTTGACTAAGAGGACAACAGTTGAAATTTCTAACACGGGTAAACTTACCTGATGTAAAATTTCAAACACTAAAACCTTGAATATTTTGGCCAACCTACCCTAACCTCGTGAATTTTCATAAGCGCCTTAGGTACCGGCACGGTGAAACCACTTCGGCTGTTTTCGCCTCTTGAATCGGCTAAGTCCGGACTAAGTAAGTGTCTAACAAGTGCAAACACGTTACATAAACAGCAGACGTAAGTAGTTGCAGCGTCACATATTAATATTTAATTGTATTTTCTTCACCACACACAACTTTACTTAGATTCAACGAATGTCATTTTTTTTTAATTTTAAGTTAAACTAAATTAGCATAAACAAATGCAAACAAATCTAAACTAACCTAAACTAACTGTCACACAGTATGAGGACAGGAATGGGGACATTAATGCGCAGGTATGTGTGCGAGTCTTCGCGGTTTCACCGTCTCAGTCCAGAGACAAATCCGACTAAGGTTAATTCTACTACAGGTTATAAATATCGGTGTTAAAAGTTTAGCCCAGGGATAATTTCTGCCGTAGGGCTTACGCGAGTATGAAGTTACATGAAGTTGACAATTTAATAACCGAAATTGTTTTGTTTTTCACTTCAAAATCAATTAAATGACTTCTCTCTTTGTCAATTCTAAAAATTATTAATTTTGCTAAGGTCTCGCTATTGTAGTAGGTAGAGCCATTAAAGATAACAACGCGACTAGCGGCAAAACATTTCCCCGTGTAAAACTCTTCCATAAGATAAAATTGTCTTTCTAATCTGTAGTAGAGTCAAACTTAACCACTACCAGCAATAAACGTATTAAGTACATTTTGTAAATGGCTAGGTGACGTTACTTGATTTACAGGCAGTTCACGTAGGGAGCAACGGAACACATATTTTCTGACGGTATTGTAACAAGTGGAGCTGAGTGTCGAGAGCTTGCGCAACATGGCAGGAGCATTCAAGGACAAGAAATATGACTGTGGAACGCCGCCTTGTGTTTCAACCTAGAGGTGTAAGACCAATGCTGACGGCCTACCTCTATGAGTAACCAAATCAAACGGCGCCATATTGCAGCCCGTAACATGCAATGCCCTATACCAATTTTTTTTAGTTGAAGAAAAATTCGTTACTTCCGTCCTCTTCTATAGTACACAATTCACTATCCTTGCCTGCCATATGTCAGCGTTCAATATGATCACGAAACAAAAGAGCAGTCTAGTTCTTTTACAACGTCTTTGGTCTCGTCCACGTCCGTCGAAGAACAGGTCTGGACACTCGCCTGGAAACTTAACTCCCTTGTTGTTTGGCTGCAGTTCACCAAGTTACCGAGAATGCTATACTTTTTTTGGCGCTGTAACACAGGCGGTCGAGCTCAAACTCCACCCACTTCCCTGCCACTAAGATAAACAATTTATCAAAACGTATTTTTTAACAATTTGTGAAATACTTCCTTCGCTCACAATTTTTACTCATGGCTCCAAAAACCTTTAGTTACTTTATAATGTTAACAATGGAAAAAAAAAAGTGGACGGAGTTTTGAGTCCGACCGCCCGGATTACAACGCCATAAAGTACAACATTCTCGGTAACTTGACGAACTACAGCCAAACAACAAGGGGGTCAAGCAAAATACATTGTTAGATAGGCGAGTGTCCAGACCTGTTCTTCTACGACCGTGGTCTCATCTAAGCGTTTTCTTAAAATGGCGCAAGGTATTATTTCGCTGTGTTCTGTCTCTGTGTAACCTACAAAACATTAGCATTTCGACACCAGCAATCAAAGCGGGACTCTACCCACGAACCTCCTTTCCGACCAAGCACTATAGAGTAATGAAATGACGTACGAGAGGGGGGTGGGTGAAGCTTGGAAAGGGCTTCAAACCCCAGGGATGACACAGTCGTCGAGCGAGCAGCGACCAAGGCAGTGCACCTCTCCTTGGGCGGCGAGCGGTCGAGGCTTCAGAGCTAGGTGAGTCCTTTTGCCTGTATCCTTATAACTTCACTTTTCCTTGACTCCCTCATCTAGTTTCATCTGTGACCATTCTATTGTGCCGTTCCGGACGACGCCGCTGGTCGGCGGGTTTTTTCAGGGATCTCCCGTTTCCCCAGCCCATTCATTCCGGCACTGCTCCATACTCATATCTTGTCACCCATCACCAGTGCTAAATACCTCGATGTTGAGTGCTGACTAAAATCTCTTCACTCTATTGTGTCGTTAAATAAAATAGCTGAGTTTATATTTTACTTTAACTATCATTTGAACTCAGTCCTAGCTATGCCACTTCAGATAAGTTATTTAAACCGTATGATGAGAGAGAAATTAAAATATATAATATCCGGGGAGTATCTTTTACACTCCCCACCTTTCATGCAAGATATTATCTTTACCATCTGCTCCAATAATTTATTTCCCTAACCACCCTATATTTTGAAGGAAAGTATTTTTTTTTTTAAATCCAGATATCACCCTTGTCTAGTTTGATCTTACTTTGCAACTTAACAGCGCACACTTCCGATTTTTTAAGTTATACGTCACATTATTCTAACTACCAATCCAATAATTTAATTATTTTTCCTTTCGTTTGGCATGTTTTACTTTTGTAAATTTCGTATGTTTGTTTTGTATATTGCTTAGTAGCATGATCTGAGCTATTAGTAGCTACATATATCAGACACTATTTTATATGTTGAAAATTAGTACACACAACAGCAAACTAATATGGCTCAAGTTCCAAAGTTGTACATAATCGATGAGCAACCAGTAAGAATATAAACATTTAATGAAACACACGAGGATGACATTGTTTAAATTTTACATTAATATAACACTATAACACATACGCTCAATAAATAACTGGACAGATGAAAAAAAACATTAAAAACTCATGTTATAATCTACAGCCCCAGCGAAGCATTTCGTTGAGAATTTGATAATTAAAGCTCTACCACAAGAACGTGCATGGCAACATGCCGAACAGGAATTAAAATATATTTCTGTAAATTACGAGAACCGTATTAAATACAAACGTTAGTAATGCACAAAACTTCATGGACCATAAGAATCACACCTGGTACACTTAAATGAAATTCTTTATCTAGCCAATAAGATAACATTAAACGTGTCGGAAGAGAATATACAAGACATTTTTGGAACTCGTTAGCACATTCAGTCGTTGACATTCTTATCGTAATGAAAAATGACACACTTGAAGAAATAAAGAAAATCTTTAAACCAATTGAATCGGGTTTCAATAAATATAAACAAAACATTAAAAACACACCAGGGACAAACATAATTTTTACACGAACAGTTAAAAGAACTGAACAAGGAACTAAGCAGACTTTCATTATAAAAACATTACAAATATTCTAAGTCAACAGAAAAAACAACACAGCAAATTAAAAAAAAAAAAAAAAAAGCAACTGCATAACAACCAATACTGTTAATTGCTAATCACGAAGACAACATCCTCAAATCTTATGAAGTAATATTCTTTAGACGTAATACCTTAAAATACATTACTCCAATCAAAATTTTAAATTCCCTTGTTCCCTTGTCCAAGGCTGACACCACCTTCGTTCAGTCATACTCACATCTATACAATTTAGCTAGCAGTGGAGCCAAGAGACATAAACCAATGATCTGGTTTATTAACCAATCATTTAGAAAAAATTTTCAATTCCAATTTGAATTAAGACAAAATAACGATTATATATATATTTTTTTAAGTTAACTATATTACAACTGCATATTTTAGTTGGAAAACTGCCTTGTACTATTTGTCGGTTACAGTGACATGAGGCACGTGTGAATCGAAACCTCCTAGACTCAAGAATGTCTTCTCGGTCACATGAACAAAATGCTCAGTTGCTAGACGGTAGCCCATGTAGTGACGTTACGCAAGCACTACTCAGGTTACGTTTGATCGCAAACAAACTTCATGTGGATGACTTTCAAACGATTGGATTATATATTTAACCACACCCGTGCTTTAATCTCATGACTTTTCTGGAACATCAGTATTTTCGCTCACGGATGTCTGTCTGTTTATAAATCGGTCACGTTTTAATAATTGAATACATGAATATTATATGATATCAATCAAATGTTTGAATTTACATTGCAAAACAATTGTCGTAAGAAATAATAACTAATACACTATATATATATATATATATATATATATATATATATATTTCAATACAGCTTTGGGGGCCGCAGTTACCGAGTAGTCAGACCATTCGCCTCCCACCAAGGCGATCCGGGTTCGATTCCTGGCGGGGTCGGTCCCCGGAGTTTCGCATGTGGGAATCGTGCCGGACGATGTCGTTGATTGGCGGGTTTTCTCGGGGATCTCCCGTTTCCCCCACCCTTTCATTCCGGCGATGCTCCATACTCACATTATGTCACTCGTCACCAGAGCACATATAGCTTTATGAACAATATTTAAATTTATTACGTTTACAACAGTTTTCGTAGCTCAACTGCAAACATCAAACAGCGGCGTACAAATATTCACTTGTTGAATGGTCGATACATGCGAGTGATTGCGCCGATTATTTTGCTCGATTATCTTTTAAAAGTGTATCAACGACGACGCATAAAATATTTTGGGTATTAGATTTGCTCAACACCCGTCAGTTTCAAGTTTAATTCACACTGATGTCAAAGTAGAGCTTATTTAGTTGTCTTTGTGTTACGGAAAAGTTCGGAGGGTTTAAGTGGAGCAGTATTTTCATATCGGCACTGATAGAAACCTACAGTTATGACAGGAGCGGATCCAAGGTACCATTGAAGCTACCGTTGTTAATCTTCATGATTAATAATTGCCAATTTACACGTTGAACTACAAAACTCATGACTCTCAGTGGTATAAAACGCTTACAATCATCATTAGTTTGTAGGATGAACATAAACATAGGGTGAATTGCAGTGTCAAATGAGGAATATATTAAAGTAAAGGTGAAACGAAGGAGAACTAGAGTAAAATCTGAGAATTTTTCGATTTCATTACAGAGTCAGGAAACTGAGATATCTCAGTTGAGGTGAAGTGTTACCACAATATTCGCGAGAAAAATAATTTCTCTTCGTGCATCGACTTGCGAATGTAGCTAAAATGTATATTATGTTCCATTTATTATGCACAAAACTTACATGACAGTGATTTGTTAACTTATATTTAGTGTTTCGCATGCTGTAAAGCTGAATAAAATGCAAAATAAAAATTATAAAAATTACGTTGTTGTTTTTGTCTATAAAATGGTATCGTAAATATTTGTTTGATAATAAAAGTGGCAGTAAATAATCACGACATCACTTTCATGCAAAAATGTACAGCGAATATAAATTGTGTTGCAGATGCCAATGCAGTCTTTCATTCACGCTATAGTTATGTCCTCCCTAAAAAAAATACTCTCCCACATGTGACATTATAACCTCTATTTACGGCCGCCATAATTGATTTGCAACCTGAGAATATCTTAAGGAAGGTCTTAGGACACCTTAAGAAATTCTCACTTTTTTTCTTAGATTTCACTCACATTTCGTCTCTGCAGTAAAAGTTTCTCACAGTTCATTTAGAGAGGCCTTAGATTTTTCTCAAATTGACTGTGCAATCTACCCGTAAAGTCAAATAATAAAGGCGTTATGCACGAGCGCTAAACGACAATGATAAATCGTCTAACACCACAACTGAAAACACGAATTGTTTATAGTTACATACCCGGACCAACCACGCAAATGCAACTACATACTACTTAAAACCAGGACAAGCGCGTGTTTACCTGCCACACACAGGCGAAAGGCTCTCATAATATACGACTCTGAGAAACTGGGTAATCCATCCGGACAATCACTCCCGGTAAGCTAATAATAGACGTCTCTGTGAGGGACTATTAGCCCTTTGGTAACATCGCGTTTGATACAGCAGTTGAAAATATCGCCAGGCGAACCAATCACCAAAATAATAGTCCGCTCACTGTAAAGTAACAGCCACCGCCAAACACATGATTTTTGACCACCGTTTTCCAATATCAGGGCTTTCCCGATACTTTACCATGCTACCCCAATATATAGTTTTATTTAGTAAATTGAAACATACTGTCCCATTAACTTTCTAATATTTATAAGAATGTGCAAGGTTTTGCTGAAAAATGGCGGTGAACTGCTCTGCTTTGAACCATCGTACAAGCTTTCCGTCGAATCGTTATCAATACAATACTTTTAAAGGTGACTTAATAACGTTATTGTTAGCAAGAGTCAGTGAAGTTTTTTTAAACGTAGATTAGGATGTATCTCTTTGGTTTCCCGAAATCAATCTAGGTGAATGCTAGGATGATTCAGTAAGGGCTATTAGGACCCGCCATCTTCTAGCAGGTTTTCGATACTAGAACATCTGTTGTTTGCATATAGAATCATTCTCTTCATAGCTGAAATAGTTCCGGAGTTTCACGCAGAAGAGCAGCTCAGTCGCACCCTTTTTCATGTGGTGTTCGCGAACTCCTCACACCCATCCCGACTTCTCTCATTCCGTTGTCACATCTTCTTTTCTCTTGCCACCCTTCATGACTCACAGGGGGTCAGTTCCTGTACTCCTTCCCCCACGCCATTCCTTTCGTAGGGGTAACATTGTTGCCAAACTGCGATTAGACCTATGCAGATTCACGTAGTCACTGTACTGAATCGTGGTATGTGTGGCGAACAGTGAGGACAAGGAAATTACCATCGCGGAGACATCTTGTGATTATAGGTAATTCGGAATAAAATGAGCACACAAAAAGTCCTGATTAATTAATTTTTTTCTGCCAGTTATATCTTTCCGCCGAATGTAAACATAAATATTGCCACGTACTTTTATTCACATAGGTGCGTGCAATGTTTACATATAGAGTATACTGCTCCGATAAATTTTATCTACAATATCTACTCATTAAATGCACTGTGGCTGAATAAGAGATATAATTGAAAGTAATCTTAGCTATAAATACCTGTCAGTTAACGTCTTATAATACTGGTTTCTGTCCATCGACTAATTTATACATCATGTGCTATTGACGTTACGAATCTCGTAAATGTGGGCATTGTTTATTTGAATTTGTAACTCAAAATCTCCACCAAAAACACACATGACACACGCAATTCAAGAATTAAAGTTTCGTTCAGTTCTACTGCCACGAACAACGACGACACACTTAACAGAAATAATAAATAACGTATTTTCTCAATGTGTGAAATAAAAAGTATATTGTTTCTAGGCTGGCAAACATAAAACGTAATTTACAGAATGCCAGTGGCTTCACAACAATTGGCAATGATATTCATAGTCATTTCCAATACGTTTGAATGTTTTGTTACGCACAACGGACGAACAAGCGCAAATGATAAAACTTGGCGAAGCGGCGAAAACGGCGAAAAAATAACTCTGATGCCACCTGTCGGTGGAATTTTGAACTGTCTGAAGCGCGGAGACAGCGTTAACGTGCAAGATTATCTGAGGCCGGCGGTAGTCACATTGTGCTAGCGCCAATTAGTTTTAATTTTCGTTCCAGTCAACCATGTATTTGTTTGTGTATGGCAAATAAGTAGGTAATTTGGCCAACTAATTCTTTGTTGCTTTAGCAATTTATGAAGTGTATAAAATTTTTGTTCCATTGTTCTAACAAAATATACATTTAAATTAATTAAAATCTCTTGTTTAGGGAACTAAACCTGCATGGCAAGCAAATATTTGGTTCATTAAAATTTCACAGGTTTGTTTCGCCATACGCAAAGAATAACACGGTTCAATGTACCAAACATTTTTCTCTGTGTAACCTGGGACATTTAACCACGTCTTAAGTTCAGGTGCAAGGAAGATAAAAGAGTGATATTGACACGTGCACTGTGTACCACATCTCCGCTATGTGCTGATAATTGAACCGGAGTACATGTTTCCCATCGGTGTTAAATTTATCTTTAGCAGGCGACTCAAAATTTTAATTTGGCACGACTATGCCGCAAAGTGCAGTTCATGTCTCAGTCGTAGTTTGGTTTGTATCCATATATTGTGGTTTTGTGTTAAAGTATATTGAGGAAGCCGATTTTAAAAATGCTGGAGAACTTAAAAATAGTATCTTTAGAATGCGAAGTTTAACTTCCATTCCGTTATCCTACGAAATGCGTTTTTATAATCGTAGCTACTCAAATGTCAGGATATTTACAGTGGATCTTAAACACGCTTTCAGCAAATACGTTGCCCGGTAGACGACTACATTAAGGCTTGGTTTCAGCCGCCATATTAAATTAGATATAATGTAGTGTAGTTTAATTCTGAAAATAAAAATGTTAAATCGGCAACTATACCGCAATTTATATTTATCTTGAGCTACAATACAATCATGGTGGTATCGACAGGTCGCAATTTGTCGGGCAAATTATGAATATAAATAAATTTGCGGCGTAATTAATGGTTAACAGCTAAATAGCACGGTCTGTACTATTGCTAAATGTAAATAAAATTTGAGGTATAATCGCATATTTAAAATTTTTTCTTATAATTAAAAAAAAAGCGAAAAATAATAAAATTCAGTATGGCAACTGAAACCGAACCTTAAGATAAAATACGTTATTAATGCACGGTGTACTAGACGGTAAAACTATAAAAACTAATTTTAAAGCACCTCATAGAAAGTCAACAATTTCCCACCTATTCCAGAGACATGAATGCTGCCATAGCGTGTTGGGTCGGTATCTTGATAGCTGTGAGCATCCTTCGCACCACGGAGTCCTTGTGTCCAGTGGATGGATGTACCCGTGTCACGTGTGATCCAGCAGTTACTGAAGAGAGCTGTACTAGTGGCCAGTTCAGGAAGAACGGTTCCAGTTGTGGATGCTGCGACATTTGCATCCCTTACAAAGGTAAGAGAAAACTGTTCCGAGCGCCTTACGACCTCATTCCATGCTAAAGCTTGAGTATTACGGTTTATTCGTAGTACTACGTCCGCATATTAATGCTGGATTTTAGTATACACGTATACTAAATATTATATGTTAAAGTTTTTTACCATGACACATCATATTCAATATTTTTCAGTTGATGTTAATTAACGCATTATAAAACTAATTCACCCAGACGGGCAAGAAACAAAGCAAAAAAAACTACACTATTATAATTGAAATTTAAATACAGAAAATCATACCCGTTATGAAAAAAAAGTGTTATTATTAACTTTAGCCTTCCATTTTTTGAGTTAAAGAATATTTTATTCAGCGATCATAATCATTTTATAGAACGCTTTATGACAACTTTATCAACTGATATGTGCCGTATTAGAAAAATAAAATGTTTGCTGTTAGCAGTAATACGTTAAAAACATGACATTGTTGCATAAAACACTGCGCTATAAAACATGTAATTAGATTAAATCGTTTCTAGAAGTGATGTTTACAAGTCTGACATCATTATTTTAAAATACAGAATCATTAAATTCATTATTTCAGAAGAGTTTAAAGAGCATCGTCTGGATTTCAGTAATTTGAGTTGCCGAACTGCGAACTGGTAAGGGAAACCCAGGGGCGTCTATCAGTTATATTATCACATTTACGCGTAATACACACAGGCCTACGCGTACCTGCCAAAATTCCGATTTTTAAGAACTTTTGCGGTTCTTGATAAACACAATTGCTGACGGTCACATAAAAATATAAAAATTTTTAATAAAACAACAAAGCATAATAAATGTCTTTAAAATATGTCATACTATGACAAATGAAGCTTTTTTATGTTGGTTCCAGCTGGTTGTTTGACCATGCCCAGAGTACGGCGCAGCCCAGGTTTGTGTCTATATATGGCGTTACAGGCAAACGTAAGACGCAATCCTACACCAATGACAGGTAGAAATACAACACACTAACACAATCAACACCGCGATAAGTGTATTGTCTGATAATAAAACTGCATCACTAACATAGACAACTGTCACATTTTACTTACAATTATATCGCGACACGTGGGCTCCCTTCAATCTTGGTACAATATAATTAAATAAATATATCCTGTGCCCCAAAAAATCGTGAGTGGACGCCATTTTGACGTGAGGGCATGAGATTCTCAATGATATCTTGAGCGTCACACAAAAATCTTAAAATTTGGCGGGTATAAATTGTATGCTGTCCATCCGTTTGCAGCTTGGTTAACAAAATTTTGACTAAATGATTGTTAGACTAAAACAATGCTTATCATTAAATGTTTCAATATGCTGCAATTACATTTTCCTACTTAAAAATTACGGTGAAAATGCCTGTTACGATTATACTTACTATCAAAAAATAAACATTAGTGGCAAACATAAAACTAATAACGCAACAGATTGGATTTGAAAATATTCTTAAATACTTTACGGAAGGAGACAAATTAATATTTCTTCAACACTGCTAAATTATATAATTACGACAGAAATTATACACATTAATTGCTGCATCCCCAGACGGCCCCTTAAGGTGTATGTTCGACAGAAACTATTCACACATGTGAGAAGCCATAAGTAACGAAGAGACAGAAGTTGCCTACACTGACCTGCGTTGACATACGCTACAAGTTGCTCACTGTAACTGCGCGCAAACTTCTGAACTCAAATATGATATTTTGGTATTGATATTTACGTAGGTAATTACATAAAATTTAAAGTGGTGACACTAAATTTTCCGGCGGTAGTGTTCTAGCGAAGTTCAAACCAAGTCCAAAGTACAAAAATATATATAATGTTTATTATGTGGTAAGAACTGTGTACGCTAATACCACCAGATAAGCAAATAGTAAATATGTATTAAATTGTTAAATTCGCGTTGACGCGCACACTTTCATGAAGACGTCTAGTAAATCTATAAGATAATCAGATAATGTAGTCAAATAATTTAACGTGTTGTTTATAACAGAAATTTAAAAATAACAGTGAATATGCTTAATACAACAAATATTTCACATTTTCTGACCAAGTTTCTTCAAATATTATTTCAATTTACTTTATCTTACTCTTCGCTTTTATGTTGTTTCTTAAACCGAACCCGAATTCACACAATTAGTTAGGTATTCTGTGCTACATATTTCTTCTTTTATTTTATACCTTCTCTACTTCTCTTTTTCAGTAGTACTAAATATTTAAAATCTTAATTTATATTCACTTGTTTTTGTGTTCAGTAAATTTAACTTTAACAACTAAAAAATTATTCTTTTCATTTTTTCTGTATATTTTTGCATTTAACAATTTGTTCTTCTATTATGTCTGCGTAATGCTTGCATAACAGCTTTAATTATTTGTTTAATTTTTAAAATTTTTTATTTCTACACTTTCTTCGCATTGATACAACATAAATTTATCTAAGACAGCTTACTGTCATATTAGAGAAGAATTATTTTTAAGTATTTGCTGTTTCGTTCCAAGTAATATCTTCGCTCATCACATTTGATTATTATATTGATTAATCTTTATTATTAATATAAAATTGTCAGGAATTCGTTTACATTCGGTCCTCTGTAGACTCTTGTTTTTTTGTAAATCTGTTTGCAAGTTTCTAAATTACTACGATGATATTCATTTGTTTATAACCTCTTGCTGTATCTGTACTCAGTATTTTACTTCTGGTAAAATTAAGTAAAATGTAACAACTTTCTTTTACGATTTTGTTGTCTTTTATTCCCAGTATTTGATTAACTATCTGTTTTCACACTAAGACGTGTGTGTGTGTGTGTGTGTGTGTGTGTATATATATATATATATATATATATATATATATATATATATATATATATATATATATATATATAATTAGCATGTATACCAAATATATTAATTGAAAGTACGTTACGTATATGGTTCTGAATTTTGAATATAAATTTTGAATTAATTCACTGAATGGATATCCAAGGCTTTGCAAAAATGCTTGCCAGCTTGTATGGAACCTGCAGGATATTTTATTAGTTTTTTTTATTTTCGTACAGATGTGAGCCTTCACCAGAAGTAAGTTATAATTTGATGATATGTCTATTATATTTTCTTATTTGATAAATATCCTTAGTATCTTAGATCTACTCGATTTATAATACGCCATTATTATATTCTATTATTCTTTTAATTTTACTTAAACTCCTGCGACTCCAGTATCTCTTTACCCCTTGTTGTGGACTTTTAAGAATTTCCTCACATATTTTCAACCAAAAAGTTTACTTTTCCGATTAGTATTGTGTTTAATGTACTGAACTTACGAGCAGAAGTTGTCCCATAAAAGGCAAGAAATATAAATTTATAAAAATAAAATACTAAATTTTATCGTTACTTAATTACCATATGTTAAACTGTGTTTCTTGGCGGTATGTAATCGAAGGTGTCAAGTTTCTTGTACCTTTCACGCCAACCTCTAATATACGAAAATCTGTAAACCGTGTCGTAAGGTGGTTGCTGAAATCTGCAACCTACCTACCCTTACCTGAAGAGATCCAAGAAGATCGAAACACGAGTACGTCATTCTTATCCTTGGACGGGCCTTACGGTTTAGGATACGAATTGGGATTTCCAATTGCTATATTCCCACCGTAGCGGGTGGTGTATCGTGCGGAGCACACACGTCCTAAAGACGCACTCTTGAACAAAACAGATACCAGCTATTGGTCTCCGACCGATTCTCACCTCTAACGGGGGTGGTTTCCGAAGTTGAAGTTCCCTAATACGGACAGGGGATTGGAAAGTCGCTGGTCTTCCTGTCTCGTATTGTAATGTCATGTTCGTTTCGACTTCAGAGAGTTCTACGTCTCATAGTCTCATCAGGTGTGCTATCTTCAGGTAAGGGTAGGTTGCAGATTTCAGCAACCACCTTACGACACGGTTTACAGATTTTCATAAACTTAGAGGTTGGCGTGAAAGGTACAAGAAACTTGACACCTTTAATTACCATCTGTTAATCGTGTATTCCTTATCGTTCAATGTCTTTTCTTGAACATATTTTGGCGTCATTCAATGGGAAACAAAATTAAATTATACGCCACCGAAAATAACTTTTAAACTGATTATAAGTTGAAGCTACAATCGAAAATTCTGGTCATGAATTAAATTTTGACTTTACATGTTAATTAAAAAAAATATGTGTTTCTAGATGAGAATGAAGACTGCCTCCCTTCTGGACTAATGGATCGGCCCCCACCATCAATTTGTCGACCGCCCCTTCGTTGTGTAGAAGGAACCTGCCGAAGATAGAAGATTTTGAAAGCAAATGCTGCTTATTCTTTTATATATATATATATATATATATATATATATATATATATATATATATATATATATACATACATATATATAAATTGTGTGTGTATTATAAGGTTTTGTTCTCATTATGAATTTTGGTATAGTTAAAATATGTCACATGTATTTAAATAGCCTACAAATGCGTGTACTCTAGCTAATAATAATATTTCGTATATCACCAGATACAAGAGGCAAGTAACAACACAGATCCGTTATCATGTCAAATGCTTCAAATTTTTAAAATTGCGAGTGAATAAGTTAAGAAGTTTTCGGGTTAAAACATATTTATAAAAAAAAATTTCTTTAAATTAGATGGTAGATTATGTGTTGTTTCCAAGTGCTTTATTTATTAATGGAAAAATATAGCAATAAATGATAAATTTTATTACGAAAGTACGAATCAGTATACTTTAATTGCCAACGAAGCTTATAAATGGTTAATGTTTTCATTGTTATCGGTACGAAGAATTATATTAATTTAATGTAGGCCTACCTATATCTAGGTTTACAGTTTGTAAGCTTGAGTACTTAGAGAATTAAGGAGTTCTTTCAAGGAAGGATAGTTGACAAAAGTCAAATATAAGTAGTATAGAAGACAGCCGTCAAAATTTTAAAGCTAGGCCGGTCACGTGATTTACAAACGGATGACGGACGGCTGCGACGAATCATTTAAAATCTTGCTAGAGGCTGTCAACATAAAACTACCTAGCTATAAAAATATATCTAGTACGTGGAAAGAATAGCGGATTATTTTTAAATGTTGCGTATTTTTTGAATGCTTAGTTTTACATGTTACCTAATGTGTCAATTCAATACATCCGAAATCTCCACTACATCGCAATGTTCTGAATTGTTTGAGTACAATATTTCAAAGGAAAATTTACTGTAATAAGCGTATCGGACAGTTACAAAATATTCACTCTATCAAGCGGGAATGTGTCGCACATTTTAAAATCATTTTTATTAAGGTATAAAACTTAAAAATAACATCAATACTACAGTTTTATGCGGCCATTGATAGTTCACATTCTCAACACTAGATGTCAGCTGTTTACGTAAACCACCGAAACCATCTAAATAATTCTAAAAATGAAGGGTATTTATTTTCGTAGCCTAAATTAACTGTCAGCAAGGGTTCCGGCTTCTAATGTGTTATAGCTGTTAGAAATTAAGTAAATTTTCGAACACATGTGAAAAATATGACAAACATGCAGTGAATAGAAAGAAACCAGCGAATTCACTCAGCGCCTGGTTTAGTTACGAACTACACGCTCCTGCCATCTAGCGAGAGACGCCGCAACTATCACCTAGTTATTTGTCGCCACACCCAAGGTGCGCCACACCCACGTAACATCAGTTTGGCGTAGTTCTGTTCCTTGTTTAGTTCGAATAGGGCGAGGGACTCGTTACCGAATATTGATTGCCAGCGTTTACTTTATCCAGAATATGTGCATCGATAAATTATAATTTGATAAAACAGTACAGCATTGAAATTTTGTGAACCTATAGAATAAATGTTACGTTGTCAATAGAGTTAATTATATTTAGTCATTTTGTCCCTCCAATCTCTGCTACGTGTATACCGAGATTGCTGACATTCTGAAAAAAAAAAAATTTTATTATGAGACCTTATCTGATGTAAAATATTCAGACTTTTGTTATTATGTTGAACTGAACAAATCATAAATAAAATGCGTAACGTTTAAATCACCCTAGTAAGTAGGTACTATGTGTATCAAATTTGGTGAAACAAAGAAAAAAAAAAAGACTCTTTAGATTATTTATGTGATCAAACAAATTTTATTATGACAACCATTTTAAAAATATGGCACAGTATGAAAAGTAAACTTTATAAATCAAGTAACTATGCAAATCAGTATATGTGTACCAAGTGTGATAAAATTCTAAAAAAAAACTGACTTTCAGATATCTTGCGTGATCAAAATAAAAAATAAAAAATTGTGGTTTCAACAATAAACACTGAAGTCTAGTTATATTTTTGCAAAAATCATAATGAAAAAAAAAATACAGCAAATTTGAGTACATGGCATGAATAAAATACACCTTGCTAAGCAGCGAATGTACTAAGTTTAATTAAATTCGGAAATTCATCTCTAGTGTGTCATACTGTACAAAAATTATAAAAATTCTACCTACAACATGAACAAAACCAGTACAATTTCTTACTACGTACCGAGTATAATGAAATTCTAAAATTCGGTTTCTTAGTATGATGAAATATTTTGAATGGCTTTTACTTTGATAATGCTTTCACAGAATGGTCAAAATAAATGTAATTCAAGTAATATTACCAAATATTATCCGTACATTAAGTTTGATTAAATTCTGTTTCCTGGTTTAAAATGTTTTAGGAGAAGGGGTGCACACGTCCATGCGCGCGCACACACGCAAACACACACACACACACACACACGACAACTCGCTGAAGGGATGGTGATCTCATGATAATACGTTTTCCTTCGGAAAACAGGCAAGAACGTAGGTCGTGTAAATTCTTACATATCTATGTGTGTAGTTATTAAAATTGAATCAGGATTGTGTTACCTTTTTGGGTACTGAGCAAATACTTTTGCATATTGTAGCTCATACTCGGGGAGCGGTAAAAATACTAATTGTTACAAACTAAAGAGTATAATTTCGTTTGTCTCTTTACTGAATTGATTTCAGTTTACTGCAAAACATTCACCGCTTATCTTTTTAACATATTTACTTGATGGATTCAACAAACGTTTGGTTTTTGCAAATGAAGCGAAAACATTGTATTAATAAGAAGAGTATAGTATGACGAAATAAAGCTTTGAAATAAAAGTTGTTATTCATTACGTAATCCCTCATTTAAATATATATTCTACACAGATGTTTACGCCTGGTAAAACCCCCATTTAAATGTTCAGCATTTATATTTTACCTTAGGCAGACCCACAATTCTTAGAAAATTCTCTTAAGATTTTAGAATTCAGTTCTGATTACATCCGTAAAACATTTGGAATATAATAATTTTATATTGGTTACTGTACGAATTTATGTTCAACATTCTCTTTCAATATTTTTTTAATAAGCTCTCATGAGATACTTTTTAAAGTGATAATATGTTAATGCTTACAAAGAATTTAGAGCAGTAGTTTATCTAAGTGTTTCTACAGGGCATGTTGTATACTTGCATGAAACGTTTACCTACAACATATACAGTAAGAAATGAAAACAATGAAACTACACATATATTCTACGAAGACGTTCGATCGTACTGCACTGACTCACTGAAAAATTGTACCAGGGTATATATAAATTTATTTTACTCATGTTATCGCAAAAAGTATTTAGCATAAGTTGCTTAATAAAACATTTATTTTCGTACGTAATAGTTAGTTCTAATTCGTTAAATAATGCCATATGATTACTAATGACTTCGTTATATCAATTAAATCTATTTTCACTTTTAAGTATTACAAATGTTGTCTATTTCGATTTGTATTTTTGTACGTATGGTTCAATTTATTTCCCCTTATACTTCCAACAGTATTATTTAAAAACATTTAATTAAAATCAATTTTATAATGTGGTTGTGTACGTTATGTGAGGGGTATGAGTGTTAAAATGAACAGGGGATACACAAACATGTAAGGTCCAATTTAGTAAATGTTACTTTTATTGCATAAAATCATTAGATCTTAGTTATTGGACTGGTTGCTGAGCATTGGTATGAAAAAATTAAAATAAAACTTATACATGTTTTGAAATACTACTTCATTTTGAATTCATATTAGTGAGAAATGCATCCATATTTCTATGATGAAGTTGGATACATTTTACAACTTTTCAAATATTTTAAAAGTAATAACAAGTGTCTTTAAGAGGAAACGCAGGGTAAGTAAATGTATTATTATGAAAATATAAACCATTCTATATAGTAAGAAATAGTAATATTATTTTTGATCTTCAATTGATCTTATTCAATAACATTTCTTGGAAAAGTATCAAGTTAAATTATCAGACATTAAATTAACATTAAAGTAATACTCTGTACTATTTTACACTATAAATAAATATGTATTATTTATGACACAGCCCAGTGCTATTAATTTTATGATACATCCTTTTTTTTTTTGTGTCTGTGAGCACACCGGATCTTATTATATAAATATCTCAATATGTTAAGTCGATTTGATATGTAAATCTCGTTAAAAGGAAATCAAGAGTACAGGATAGTTTTATAAATAAATATAATAACGTATATAAAGAAAGGGCGTTGATAACTAAATAGCATTGTTATATTGAACTTACAGAAGTAAAATTAAAACCGAGCCTAATATGGTGTGCGTTTTTATCATTGCTGTACTTAAATTCATGTTGCTAAACTTATTGCATTCCTCG
This sequence comes from Medauroidea extradentata, assembly GCA_003012365.1. Taxonomy (NCBI): domain Eukaryota; kingdom Metazoa; phylum Arthropoda; class Insecta; order Phasmatodea; family Phasmatidae; genus Medauroidea; species Medauroidea extradentata. The sequence goes on along the minus strand of PNEQ01078316.1, from coordinate 23,841 downwards.
TAGTAAACTGCATGGCTTTTTCACCATCGTAATTGCATCAGCCACGAATTTTTAAATGTTTTATATTAGTACTACCTATAGATAAGCTTTAAATAGGCCTATTCTTCCCTGTGCAATCAAACAACTTCAGAAATAACTTTCATAAATAGACAAAGTGAATAAGAATACATTTTTATGTTATACAAAGTCTCCGCTTCTAACAATGTCAGATAAGCGTAGACCAGAAAAATGTGTGGGTTCACTGACCAGTACAAAGGCTTGCCTCCAAGAATATCTGAGTACTCAAGCCGACAATAGCTTCTCATAAGCTGCTCCCTGACACAATGACTGATATCACATTATTTAGCCTACGTTTAATCACTTCTTTATTATAGGCCGAGAGCTGAACATGAGGTGTGAAATAAGTAGATACATGCAAAATTTGCGTTATATCTTACAACCAGGCCAGACTCATAATGGTTACTCACTCAACTTCTCCCAAAGGTAGAGAAGATGGTATATCGAGAAAATGTTCTGTGCCAACATACTCCTGCAAACGCTGTCGTTTCTTGCAACAGATATGATTCGGTGACATACTTCTGACACAATGTAGCTTCCTGCAGACCAATAACAGTTTCTGGATTCTTATTGGCTCAGTCAAATAGGGTAACAGCTACAAGTACAAACTAAAGCCAGTTATATTCTGGTAAGCTGAACGTGTGTTCAAATACAGCAAATAGTCAGTTTTTCCCACGATAAACCATAGTTTCTACCCATAAGTAAAAAATGCCGAGGTCTGCAGGGTAAAACGGATCCGTCCAGTAATTAAAAAATTGCACGTTTGAGTGATCAATATTCTGTTAAGCGGTCACACACGTAGCTGAAATCACATAGAGGATATGGCCAGTGTAATCTCATACTGTAATTGTGTATATAGCACAGCTAAGTCCAGTCTCTTACTAAATAATAACGCGAATTTTGCAGGTCCCTATAAGTAAGTCAAGGTCCAACTGCAAACGAGACACAGACATACAGTTTTTGGATTCTAGCTTGAGCCTAAAGGAAATCGCAAATTTTTAATGCAATATGTTACCTAATCTGTTTTTTCCATCTTTAATCAGTCAACATTGACAAAACAACATATCCGCCAGAGGAAAACTTTGTAACTTACTGAAACTATGAAATTTTCACTGACTCAAATTTAGGGTGACGACGGTATAAGAAAGTTGTTCTCCAAACTGTAACACTATTATTTTTAGTAAAATATTGGTGAAATTATTACCTTAACGTAAAGGCTGTCGTATTAAGTAACACATCAATGTTGCACACAATTTTGTTCAGACTTAAAAAAAAAAAAAACTTTACAATATTTCGAGTTATAACTGATTTGTACAAAATGAGACTTTCAACGTAAGACAAACCGGCACAAACTGACATGTGACTCTCTTGTATTTTCCAGGCGTGCAACACGATACTTGAGACAATTGACTAGAGAGTTATCTAACGTGGCCTGCAGTACTTACAGATATCACACTCTTACCTTTAAATCTGCTCACATTTTAGAGGTAGAACGTATAGTTATCTAAGAATTAACATTTGGAGTTATGACTGGCATGTTCTGGTTGAACGATAATTGAGGACTTAACATTCCAAAGGGGCTAAGTACCATTTTCGACAAAAATGTGTTAGGTACATAGAAAGGTGCCAAAAAATTAGGTCGAAGACATACCTTAAGTGCTATCTCCTAGTGATATTCGTGCGCGCCGTACACCAGCATAATTAGATGGAGTAACATCAACGCGTTCTAGTCCATTGAAAAATTTATATATTGAGGTTCATAAGTGTTTTGAATTGATTACTGTTCGATTTCTCGTATTTACTACTTTATTATTATAATAAATATGTGAACGCATTTGGATAATTCCTTGCTCATTTGTTTGTCGCAATTTACTGTTTTTGTCATTATCTAGAAACTTACGTTTTGACACTTAACCCCTTATGAATGTTAAGTATTCAATTACAGATGATGGTATATCACGAAAATGTTTTGTGCCAACATATCCTTGAGATTGCTATAGTTAATGGCAACACATGTGATTGGTAATATATGTCTGACACAATTTAGCTGTCTGCAAATCAACAACAGGCATCAAATATTACAATAGCTGGATTCTTATTCGTAAATTAAAATAGGGCTACAGCTTCGCTTACAAGCGAAAGCCAGCAATCTTCTCGTAAGCTTAACGTGCTTTAAAAACCTGGCAAACAGTCAAGTTTTCCCGCGATAAACAATCATCTCTTACGATAATATATCTTTGCTTCGAGTTACGATCTACCACAACTTTACTTGCTTCTGCTCTCCCACGACATGACTGAAACCTGATCACAAAACTACGCTGCATTACACTGCTATGAATTATGTTGATCATATTTCAACTAGATAAACTTCTAGTTTCAAGATAAAGCGATGATTTGATCACGTTTGACGCGTTACATGAACATGCAATCTATTTCAGCCGAGAAATATGTTGCATTACAAATTATTTAAGGTAAGCTAACAAAATTTAAGTTGCCGTACACTTATTTTGGCAATAACAGATGATAATATAAACATGATACCACAATTTAGCCTATACTCCCATGTTTCGGGCAATTTACAGCCAAGTATTTTTCTCCGCTGTTTGGTTGTAAATTTTGGACTAATTAAACCTGCCAATATCACTCAATAATACTGCAAGAAGTTCAATGCGTACGTGTTTAAAATTTTTAAAATTAAATATATATGCATTCTTTGTATTCTTTCTATCCGTCGTAGGATACATAAGTCAATCGCTCGCGATATTCTGCAACAGAAAGATGCTTTGGTCGAATTAGCTTTAGCTCATCGTGACACATCGCTTTGCATCGCATTCCAATGCGTCACCGAATTGTGAAATCAACTTTTAGTATGTGTGGCACATCCACGAAACGGACAATATTTCCATTTAAAAAATCATTGGTACTTTATTATATTCTGAATGGCAGTACGCGGAAGACTTTCCTGGAAGAATCTAAAAGTTAGCATCAACGTAAGATTCAATTTAAGGAAGAGTGTTACACAAATTTACTGTATTACAGTTCTTAAGTCACAACAATTATTCAAATTGTATCATAAAACTTTTCTCCTCAACAAAGCAATGAATATAATCTTTGTAAACTTCTTGATATAAATAATAATGGAACGCTCCCTTAAGCCATGCATACAAAACAACCGAGCTTTCACAATTGAGTACTTTACTCATGAGCAATACATCAAAAGATGTTTGGTGGCACGGTAGGACAATTAATACGTTCGTAAATCACATATAGCAGTCAGAAAATATCGTGCGTATTTAAGCGGTAGTGATTGTTGAATGTTTTCTAACCTCTTTATTTTGGTTTGGTCTAGTAGTACCCGAACAGCGTCACACAACGTGGCCAACACAATACCTATAATATCAGTAACTTACAAAAAAGACAATTGATAATGGAACTTCGAGCTAGTTTAAATATTGAAAGCTTTACGGAACAGTAATTGAAACAAAAAAAAATTAACATTGAAAAATTTTCAACTAAAGTTAAGAAACCCCGACAAAAAAAAAATAATATTATAATCAGTTTGACAATGATAATAAAAATAATTTAACCACATAAGTATTTACAAGATACATAGAGTAATTGATGACTTAAACTTATAAGTTTTAGTATTTAAGGCAGAATATTTTCTCACTTGCAGTAAGCAAATTAACGCCTCTTGAATCTCGGTAGAATAAAACGTAATCCATGTGTTGCAACAATACGCCATTTTATTTATCTACACAACCATATATATAGCGCAACCAGGGAAACAAAGTTTTCCAGTCTTTCGATTAATTAGGACACGTCTCAAAATCACTCGTGGATATTTACAAAATTTAATATTTCACACGGAATTACAGGTATGTAACAGTGACAGGATTATAAATGCTTAGATATAGAGTTAAGAATTGTTACTAAACAATGACTGCAACCGGACAGTGTGATTTTGCCGTACTTCGCAATACGCTAACGCATTAACCACTGCATAGTTGCCTGTGCATTCATCTGAACTGTACGGCTTACTAGCATTTTAGAGACAGACAAAGCTTTAAAGTATGACACAGAAAATTAGTTTTACCTCTTGTTGGAGACAACGATGATAAATTCTTTCGTTGTGTGTTTCCAACCGAAATTTCGAAATCTTTAAACGTTAAATGTTTATACATCATGTTTAAAGTCTGTCTTTTTCAATTTTCCAGTACGGTTAACATTTTTTCGCTGAATATTCAAATTGTATGATACTTTGAAACTCCCTTGCTTGTTGCAGTTAAATGTTCAGTGTAATTTGTTACATTGGATGGCTTTTTACTAAGAAAATTGCAAGCTCAGGTTAGGTACAATTATGAACGAAGCTTGCATTATAAAATGATAACAATTTCTACATTGCAAGAGCAAAATTATTTTTCACCAGGAAAAGAAGTATTAAATAAACTGACTAGACAGTAAATAGTAATTAACCGTATTCGCTATTAAGTGCTATAGAATGAATGCACTACGTTGGTAATTGTACATACCTAGATGCTTCCACATTTACACACTGACAATTACTAAATATATACGTCTTAAGCATCACGACAAGTGTATAAGCTAATAAGTGTTGGTCGTGAGCGATGGCAGCACGTTTGATTTCACACCAGGGATTCAAAGCGTTGTAACTAGTTTCTGTAATGCGCTAAGAGTGTAATGCAATATGCAAAATCCACAATGCTCTGAAACTGCTTAATACACACCGGCGCACGAACTACGCTAAATGTGTGCCATATGTTCTAATCTATAACCCCGGATGGTGTTAATTATATCGCAAACTATGAAAATAATACAATATATTTTTTAATTTTCGACGCTTGTTGCGGTAGTATTACTAAGGGACATGTATGACATAGTTATAGGGAGAACTTTGCTTTCTAACGGAACATTCGCGAAGAACAAATTTCTTTCTATAAACCCCATAATAAAGTGTCTTCTTATTGATACCAGCGTTTTAGCTCCGAAAAATGTCTCTTGATAAACCAGCAATATAGAGCTTACTAACCTGTAGTAGAATTTAACTAACCCTGCGGTTTTAGCTAAGCATAGAGATAACTCGACACGTCCGGCCAGAAGGTGGAAGTACGTGTGCAATGCTCACAGATGCATCGTGTCTCCAGATCAGTTGGCTGCACTGCAGAGCATAAACGCCGTCTTGTCAGCGGAAGACGAGAAGCCGACGTTTGTCTCACCGGGAACAAACATGACTTAGAGCTAGGGTGTTGAAGCGGCAACATCGGCGACAATATGGAACGTACCAACCTAAACTCAAGGTAAGTCGATACAATATATTGGTTATTCCACACGAGTAGTCCAGTTCCGAAACTCTCCTTGTCCATCTCCAAGGAAATAATTAGATCTGAACAGTTTGGTGTAGCTTTTAAATGTGCGCTAAAGTTGACAGGATGATAGTTTCAAAACTCGCCTTATTCAATAACAGAGACATGTCTAAAAACTGCTATGACCATGTCACAAATGGGCTTGCAAATAACTTTTTCGTGATTTGCTCAGTTTTAGTGAAAGTGTACAAGGGTAATTTTTGAACTGAACTATTCATATAGCCTTCCCTGCCAGCATACCCGTTTACGTTACTTTCCTACCTTGGCTGTGTTTCAAATAATTTGCACGTATTCTCGTATTCGCTCCCACAATTCCTTGCGTGTTTCATCCACGCTCTTTATTTGGAACGCTACATCACTGCTTCCGTGCTCACAGACGTACACGAACCACGGCTCAAGAGTACGCATCGAGCATGCTTTCACACATGCTCACTACACATACTTATGAACTCGCACTCGTACACGGCCATTTCAGAAATGCTATCAACTGATATGCCTCTAACAACGAGGTTTTTGCAGATGTGGTGCAGTTAAGAAAGGTTACATAATTGACCGTTAATTATAATATTTGTTCTGCTCGGGGAAAAGATTATAGATGTTGAATAAAAGCCATGTGACTTCTAGGAAGAGCGCAGATAGTACGTGGAAGTCAGACATTCAGGGCGCGTCAACCCGCTCTCTGAACAAGCACAAGACATGCGCGAGATTGACGGCTCCTCTTACCTTTCAAGAAACCATCAACAATCCTGCCATCGAGCCGCCTCTCGCTGCGGTGTCGCCGGATGTCATTGACGGCCCGTTTGAGCTTCCGGCTGGTCCGCACTTCCTTCCACTGACGCAGGAGTGCTGCTGGTATGGGTCACTTCACTTCTGTCTACATGTAAGTCGATATACAATGCCCTGATACTTTCAGCATGACACTTTGGCTGGTTATTATGTTCGTTCTTCTAACAAACCCACTACTTTCTCACGAATTACATTTTTAAACACAAATCGCCTACTAAATATTTCGCAAATATTATGATATTCTTGAAAACTGTGTTATGTCACGTAAATATTTTTTTTCGGAACGTATGTAACGCCATTGGGAAAATACATTATAAGCTTGGAGTGAAATTCCAACGCTGTTTGGCGATTATACACATTGATTTTGACATTTACTGGTGACCGGTAACTGACATTTAAAACAGCCTTTTGAATTTTGATAGTTGCGTAGACACGAAATTATTAATGCAACGGTAACATCAAAACTATTGTACTTTAATCAATTATATTTACAATTAGCGAATAACTGGAATACTTAGTTTAATGAATATCGTCATATTTCTTGGGGACTGGATAATGTCGCTGATACATAACAGACCAAATGTACAGCTAAATAAGAAAGCTCAGTAATTATTACCATGTATTTCTCATGTCCTGCTTGTGCATAATGATGATGCATTTTTGGGCAGAGTTCTTTTATGTGCATTGCAATAATTCTTATGTGTAGATGTTGTGTTGATTGTTTTTTGCTTTACTGTAATATTAGTAGTACACAACATTTGTGATACGGTAAATAAGGTGAGTTGAGTATAAAATAATTTGTTAGTTTAATTACTGTTTGCAGGAGATATTTTTCTTACCAAAATGTAGGTTCTTGTAGATTCATCACTAAAACATAGACACAGCATCTCAATTTGATATAGTGCACTTTATTGAGGAAAATGCAGTTTATTAAAAAAATTGTTTTATTTAGTTCTAAAATCTCTCACCCTATGTCAAACACATAGTTTTGGCACAATTTACCATAAAGTAGAGAAGATCTTGAGTTTGGTTGAAATTTGGTACTAGGTTCAATCAAAGTTCCTCGGCTAGGAATAAAATTTAAATTTATATTCTATTATATATGGTGCTAAGCCGTGGAACATAACTTTTAACTCAGGACCACTGGGTTTGAGTTCGTAGACAAAGATTAGGCTCACAAAATTCTAATGAAATAAAATGTTAAGGTTTCATTTAAATTTTGTAAACGTAAATTTAGTGAAATCAATTTTGGTGGAATTATCCAAGTCAATATTTGAAGTGGTCGGCCTTGTCTACAAGATGGATATACGTAGGGACGCTAGAGGCATAGGTATCCAAAATGGCTATTCTTACATAGTATAACTGAAGTTCTCGGCGTCTTCATAACACTTCAAATTAAGCCTAAATATTTTTACGGATGTGAGCCTCTTCTTAAAATGGCCTAAAATAACAGACATACTATCATCTATCTAATAAGTTCCCTGACCTAACCTTAGGTCGACGGTAGAAATTAAATGATGCATTTTGCTGCTGGGCCGATTCTACCGCTTTGCTTCTCCCATAAAAATTCAGGAAACTCTCTCTACTTCCTCTTTTCACATAGCATATCTATGTTCTTTTTCAAATCAGAAACAGTTGCCTTGGCAACCAATCAACAAAAGAGGTATAAAATTTGCAGTCTACTCAAAGAAATCTCTGTGGAGTCGATAAGTTCTCTTTACTTGCCCAGTAAAAAGAACTAGACTTATACTATGTAAAATCAAATGGTAATTAAAATTTTAAACACATATTTCAGATTCACATTAAAAATATTAACTAGAGGTTGGAATAAATTAAGAAAAATATTTAAATAAACAATCATGCAACAATTTGTTAATATTAACATATTCATTAACTATTTGCAATGTTTTCAAAGAAGAAAAGTTATATGAGCGTTTTCAGAAATTCAATAACAATCTCAAATAGCTTCTAGATAATTTAACGTCTATGATAAATAATTAGGAGTAACTGCAAATAACTATGAGTGAGAGATTTTCTTAATCTAAAACAAAACAATAATAATATTAAATTATTAAGTTCAACAAAAATTACTTTATTAATGCGGGAACTGTCAAAATACTAAAACTTCTAATGTTTTTTTCTTTTTTTATAGCAAAGTCTTTCTCAGTTAATTATATAATTTAACTATATAAACAAACTTTAAAAACTGTGACGATCTCGTTACAATGTGAATATTATGAACTCGTTTACTTTCTCATAAAGTTATATTAAAACCAGATTAAAATTAACTTTGTATTATCTAATCAGTTCACATAATGATATCAGGTAATCAGCGGCTGCTGAATGTACCATGCCTTACGACTTCATTCCAAAGAATATTTTCTACTTAGTATTTAACTTGTATCTGATTCATTTGGTACATTGTATATCCGTGAATTACGTGATATCCTGTATGAAATTGTTACTACATTTAGTTTGTAAACAGATGATTAAATATGGGTAACAACTATCAAATTGTCTAATGTCTCTGGAGCAGTTGGTTACACTGAAGAGCTCGTAGACATTCACGTTGGTGCGAGATGACAAGCTGGCACTCGTCTACGCAGACGGTACAACGACACGCAACTGTGCAGCTCTGTAGGAGCAGGGAACGGCGGCCTGTCTAGAAGTGCCAACGATAACTTTAGGCGAGGTAATGAAATCCTTTATGTCGCTTTCATTGTTTATATACACGCTAATACGCACGGGCACTCAGTTTAGAAGATTGCTGTCGGCATGATATCGTGTTTTCGGGTACACTCACCATACGATATGTTTCATTTATACAGGTTTACAATATATTGCCTACATAATACACTTCTCACTCCATGACAATATATTTGCACTAAGTAATTGTATTCTTAATAATTTACAATACACAAATTGATTAACGGTCCTAACTTTCGTAAACCTCACTTCAAACTGTATCCTATAATACTTAGAATCTGAGTTCGAAAATAACACATCAAACCAATAATAGTCTTTGACTTTATCATGACTATCTTTTGCCGGTACGATCTCTCAGTCTCTCTGTCCAGTGGCTCTCATTGACAACTACAATTTCTTCTGCTCGCATCTCGCCGTATCGTCGATCCGTGTCTCTTGTCATCTCGTCAGTTGCTGCCTTGATCTGCGGTTGACTATATAATTTTCTTGAATGTCTCGACACTATTACTGTCATCTCATCTGCTAGACACTGAACTAATTAATTTATAGAATGTGTATATTCCTTATAACAGCACATGATTATGGCGTAGGTACACATGATAAAGGGAATTTTCCAAAGTCCATATTAAGGTACTGCCTCACCATTCACCTGGAATGATATTGGTAGACCCTGGAAAACTGGGCTGTGGTTGGCCATATTGGTAATCGAGCCCGATTCCTCCAGGATTTGAAGGAAGTGATCTACCACTGCTCCAACTCGTTCGGTGAATTTCCGTTAGTTCACATGACATCATTCAATTAGTTCTCCGCACTCCTTGTAGCTGCCATAAAGGTAGAGTTTCTAGTGGATTCTAGTTGATTGCACTGATCCGTAAACCATATTGAAGCGCCCAGCACAAGGTAAGCTAACGGTTCCGGAATAACAATCACACCTACCTGACAACCGGTTGTCACCACAGAGACACTTTCACATGTAAGTCTCAGGCGATTTCTCGTATTATAACCTATTTCACGAAAGATAGACCTTTACTCGCTTCACAGTAATGCAATTTGTTTTATTGTACTGTACGTCTGAAGGACAGCAAAGACTTTCTAGACGGTTACACGCAACTTTACACAAGGACAGGAACTAGGAAACTAGTGAGCCATGGACTAGATTAAAGAACTATTCCATAATTCGCTTGGGGTGATTTCGAGAAACTGCGGAAAACCGATATCAGCATTTCTGAAGCCATGGGTCAAGCCCGATTCTACAGAATGCGAATAGTTACCTATCCTGGATACAATCACCCTTCACGCTGCCTCATTTTGCACTCTGCGATATAACATACGTAACACATTCTTTAATAATACTTTAGCAACTTATTGTGGATTGTTAAAATAACTGCTGATAATGGAAAAACAACCGTAATTCTCCACGTATGTAATTTACCTTCCGTAATTGAATATGTGAGAAACAAACTAACATATACTATATAATATTTAAGAAATACATTAAAAATAGTTTACAAATGCCTATAGGCCTATACATATAAGTAAATACAAAACATTCTTTTAAACCGCCGAAGAAGAAAAAAGAAAAAGGAGCATTAAAAAATATAATTTTGAATACCTCCGCTTAATACAAATTAATACACTGTTTGCTAATAGAAGACTTTTAATATAAGTACTCGAATTCTGAGGCATGCGAAATGTGGTTTTTGTCATGGTTGAGCAATAAGGAAACATGAAGTGACTTATTTAAAATAAATATGAATAATTCAACCAAGAACTAGGGATGTTGATTTGATGCAGAATATAACATACTATGTCGTATTCTTATCCTGCAGGATATTTGTTTCAGTATTGAATTTTGGACACGTGACCTAAATCGTATACCCATAGACAATATACGTTTAATTCTTTGTTATTTTGTTTTACAGCTATGAGAAGATGAATCCTGCTTCCCTATGAACAAAATGAAAGAGCCAAAGACGTCTAGGCATATTAACATGTTTCAAGAATTTCCCTATGAGCAAAGTTCAGCAACGTATAATATGAAGAGAGAGGAGAAAATGTCAGCATATGACAAAATTACCCTGTACTATAGTACAAAATGTGCCATGGATATTTTTTACAGGCCAGAAATGTGAGAGATGGTCAGTTGTTCTAGTTTACAGTAATTTTCGTTGTAAAATACATCATTAACTCAAAATGAGTAGTAGCAACAACTACAATATATCATCCCAGTCTTAACAATAAATGGTACAACAAATATAAATAACAAAATAATACACGAATTAGAAGAGCAAACGTTAGTAATAAAATGGGAATAAAAGTCTGACGAATACGAGAATACAAAGGACGACAAAGTGAATAAAATATATGAGAGAAGAGAAAAAGTCAATGAATGAAAAAGCAGACGACAAAGATACAACAAAGGCAAAAAATAGTGAATTAAAGAAAAGTGGCGACATTGGAAAAGGAATGCGACGACAAAGAAAATAAAGAAAACGGCAGTGAAAGAAAATAGATGAAAAAGGAAAAGATAAAGAAAAGAAGAAGGCGAAGACGAGAGACAACGAAAGAAATGAAAAGGAACGAGGATTGGAACGAGAAGAGTCGACAAATGATAAGAGAGAATAGATGGCAAAGGATAGGAAGTCGTACGAAAAAGTAACTGAAAAGCGACCATAAAGAAAGTTAATAACAACAAACTTAATTAAAAGAGACTACAAAGTTAAGAAAAGCTACATCAAAAGAAAAAGTGAAGGGGCGACAAAGTGAGAGAACACACAATACAAATGAAAGTAAAAGTAATATTAAATAGACTAGAAGGAAGATGATAATTAAAAATAACGAAATAAAATAACTCAAAACATGTCGATAAAGACTCAAACAGTGATTTTGAAAAATTAATACCGATCATTGACAAAAAAAAAAAAAAAAAAAAAAAAAAAAAAAAAAAAAAAAAAAAAAAAAAAAAAAAAAAAAAAAAAAAAAAAAAAAAAAAAAAAAAAAAAAAAAAAAAAAAAAAAAAAAAAAAAAAAAAAAAAAAAAAAAAAAAAAAACCAAAAAAAAAAAAAAAAAAAAAAAAAAAACCAGGGCAAATAGTGCCAAAAAGAGGATCAGTACCTAACAGGGAAGAAAAAGAAAACACCCTGAGTAGTGAAGGCAAAAATCCCTCGAGCAAAGGAAAAAAATTAAAACCGAATAACGATGAAAAAAACTGTGTTAAAACAAGAATAGTTACATTTTAAAGTAATGAAAAAGAAAAAAATATATATAAAAATAAAACCAGTCGTAAAAATATATATAAAAAAAACAGAAAATGGATTAATATAAAAAACACAAACTGTCTGCACAGGCGTTGCTTCATCAGTTGAACGCACTTACGCCAACTTAATGTGTTTCAATTCAGTGTTTTGACCTCGGCAGTAGGTCATGTGATCATGCACCACGAGAAGAATGTTTTGAATATGACTGATGCAGTGCGACGCGTGCCCAGCGCTCTTGGCGGCAATACTTCACTTTATACAGAGTTGCGACCGGCTTCGCTGCTCCCAGTCAAACTTCAGGTTTAAGGGAAGATAGTTGTGCATTTGTCTTCACGTCTACAGAGTGCTCAAGGTTAGTCAATTGTGAAACAAATAATTATGCTAGAGGAATGTCAAGTATAGCTGATAGTTTTCAAATAATAACAGTGATTGCTAAACATTAAAATCAGGTATAAAGTTCTGTGTTGCCTAATCGATTATAGCGATTGGGGTTTATTGTAAGATTTTATTTAAGTGTCCTTTTGCAAATCGCCACTGTGTTTTGATTTAGTTCTGATGTTGGTCCTGTGCATGATTGGAATGGTCCAGTGTGGCTAACAGCTAACCGATGGAGTCGCATTCTGCACGGAGCATAACGATGGTTGTGTATCGTAAAGTAACTTAATACACTGCATTAGTTTTGTTGATGCATTGAGTACGCCGTTGACATTTCTTTATAATTTTTTATTCTTTCCCGTTACAAACCACGTGGTCAGCTTAAAGTCTCTGCTGTTGTGTGAAAAACAGTAAATGGTAATTAAGTTGTGTATATGTATTACTGTTGGTCAGTGGACATATGTGGTTGTGAAGTATTTATAAAATATATTGGAATATTAAGATATGTTCATGCGTTGTTGATCGAAATAAGTGTAGCCTAACGGGTTGGGTTGAAAGTTGCTTTACCTACAAAATTATTCTTGTTGTAAGATATTAGTTATTAAAATACAAACATAATAATTTCTAGAAAGTTTGAGTTCATTATTTTGGTATTTTAACAGCCCAGTACAATGCGACAACTATAATTTGCTAAGTAGAACAGCTTTTGACCCAACCCGTTAGGTCACACTTATATCACTAAAGAACTCATCAACGTATCTTAATATTGCAACACATATTATTGTTACTTTACAACCACATTTACCAACTGACCAACACTAATACAAATAAACAATTTAATTCTCATTTACTGCTTTTCACACATCAGCAAAGTATTTAAGCAGACCACGTGGTTGAAAACGGGAAAGAATAACAAATTATCGGCGTACTCAAAGCATCCCAAAAATTATGCAGTGTATTAAGTAACTTTACAATACACAACCATCGTTATGTTCCGTGCAGAATGCGACTCCATTGGTTAGCTGTTAGCCAAACCGGACCATTCCAATCATGCACAGGACCAACACCAGAACTAAATCCAAACACAGTGGCGATTTGCAAAAGTGCACTTAAATAAAATCTTACATTAAAACCCAATCGCTATAATCGATTAGGCAACACAGAACTTTATACCTGATTTTAATGTTTAGCAATCACTGTTATTATTTGAAAACTATCAGCATACTTGACATTCCTCTAGCATAATTCTTTGTTTTAAAATCGACTTACCTTGAGCACTCTGTCGACGTGAAGACAAATGCACAACTATCTTCCCTTAAACCTGAGGTTTGACTGGGAGCAGCGAAGCAGATCGGAACTCTATATAATGTGAAGTATTGCCGCCAAGAGCGCTGGCCACGCGTTGCACTGCATCAGTCATATTCAAAACATTCTTCTCGTGGTGCATGGTCACATGACCTACTGCCGAGGTCAAAACACTGAATTAAAACACATAAAGATGGCATCAGTGAGTCCAACTGATGAAGCAACGCCTGTGCAGACCGCTGCGCAATAATGAAACAATTTGAAACCAAACAGTTATAGAAAAAGAGAAACAACCAGTGATGAAAAAATAAAATAATATAGTGAAGAAAAGAAAAAAAAAAGAACTGGCAGTGAGACAAAAAGAAGAATAAGTAAAAATATGATTATAGAATAAAGCAGCAACGACAAAGAAAAATGCCTAAAATCAAGAATTATTGAAAATTAACGAAATATTAAAACCGAATAGTGGGCAAAAAATACAGATAGGAAGAAATCTATACCATACACTAAAAAAATTATTAAAAAAACAAACCATTATGAAAAAATAACAAATAAAATGTCTGGAAAAATAAAAAACAACACTATAAAATGCAAAATTACTAAAAAAAAATTTAAATAGATATAAAAATATAAACAACCAAAAAGTTAAAGGAAAGATAAAAATCCATTACGAAAAAATTAATTTTAAATAAATAAAATCTAAATATTGATAGAGATAGAATAAACGAATAATGGCGAATGAAGAAAATACGAATTGTGACGAAAAACTGAACAGTGAGGAAAAAGAAAATACCGAGCAGTGACAAAACAATTTCGAAATAATAACTTCACTGAAATTTTTACGAAAACCGAAAAATCGAATATTAATGGAAATTTACAACCGAATATTAAAGTAAATATGAAAATATCCTGTGATAAAAAATATTGTAACAAACAGATTTAAAAATAAAAAACAAACAGTTATGAAGAAATGAATCCAGAATGTGACGAAAAAAATAAAAACGACTGAAATAGAAAATTAGAAATCTTAAAGTAATGAAAAATTTTAAAAATGCAAAGAAAATATAAAAACCGAACGGTGATAAAAAAGAAAGAAACGAACAACGACAAAAATAAAATACAAATAGTGATGGAAAAGCCGAACATTAAAAAAAATATATGTAAATAAACAGTGACAGCAAAAAAGAGTAACAAAAAAACCACTAACAAAAAAAAAAGAACATCGAAAATCGTCGCATTTGTGAAACCAAGTATAGTGCTGAGAAATATAAATACAGCAATGAAAATATCAAAACCATTAGGTGATAAAAAAACTAAAACGAAAAATATCATTAAATATAAATATCGTACTGTGAGGTAAAATTATATTACAATTATAGTAAAAAAACAGTTACAAAAATATAAACACCTAACAGTGATGAAATAAGATGCTCAACCATGAAGAAAAAAAAGGTAATACAACAGAGAAATGCAAAGAATGAAAGAACCGCGACGAGAAATAAAAATTCAACAGGGACGAAAAAGAAACATCACAAATCGACGAAAAAAAATATAAAAAACTGAACTGCGGAGAAAAAATTCAATACCTAATAATGACGAATATAGAAAAATGGAGCAGTGACTAAAAAGAAAAAAAAACAAAACAAACAGGGACGAAAAGACAATACCGAAGTGACGAAGAAAAAATAGATAGAAAAAATACCGAACAATGACAAAGTAAAAATAACAGAAAAGTGACGAAAAAATTAAGAAAAATCAGACAGCGACGAAAAAGAAAAACCGGGCAGTGTAAAAAAAGTTCGAACAGTAGTGAAAATGATTGTTCCGATCAGTGATGGAAAAGGATAAATCAAACAATCTGGGACAAAAATAGTATCCCAACATTGATGAAAATCAAACACCTGAATAGTGAACTCGAATAGTTACGAAATATCTTCTCCTTGGAAAAAAAAAAAAAAAAAAAAGAAAAAAAAAGAGGGACAAATAAATTAAATGGAAACGAACTTTAACAAATGAAGTGGTAAGTAACAAGTTTAAAGAAGTGTGAATGAAGAGAGAAAATATAGTATGTAATGGAAAATATAAAATTAGTGTGACAAAATATATAAATTATTACTGCAGAAAAATATAAATGAAGTATGATGAAGTGATAAAACTAACAATAAATTGCAACAAATTAATGAAGAAAATTAGAAATGAAGGTCATAAATATGAAAACAATATGAAAACAAGGAAAAATCGTAGCCTATTAGATGGTGGCTAAGGCATGGTGTCCTTTAGCTGTATTAATTATGTGTGATGTAATAACGTTATTTTACTATAAGCTAGGACAGCTGACTTACGTTTTGGCCTGTGGCTATTCTCACTCTGTTCACTGATGAGACACAATTTGCAGTTCCAGTCAAACATGAAAGTGGCTTAATCGCAGGAAAAAACCTCAAGAAAATCACGATACTTTTCAACTATACAGATATTAGTGTATTTTAATGAAAATAAAAACATTTACAATGGTTTGTAGTTATTTGTTTCATTTCAAACACTTCACTTGTCGTATATAATTCAAGATCAATTCCAGGTACAAACTCGTTAAGAAGACCACTTACTCAAGTTCAAATCCGGATTTCTGTTCCTTCCATGTCGACCGAGCTAACAACAATGGTTTATGTCAAAACGAACTGCTCCCTCTATCGAAAGTTGCCTTCTCCCATCCATCTAAAATTGATAATAGGTACCCTGCAATAATGTGTTTCGCAAGCGTACGTACTTTTTGTGATTGATCATTACAATTGGCGAGCTTTCTATATCGGAAAGTGAAAATACAATTGTTGTTAGTGATCCATTACGTTGTCTTCAAACCATAGCTACTGGTTCGCATGCATTAAATTTTTTTCTGCTACTGTGGAAAATATAATTATAACATACAGAATATGTCCAATTTAGATATTCTTGCGAATTTGGTGGCACCATTGTTAAAATAATTTGGAAACTTTCATATGATGGGTATATTAAGTTGTGCAATTAACAAAAATTATAATAGGTATCGGCAAAATACCACGTAATATCCTCATGTATAACGACACATGGGCTCGTTCTCTTAAATTACTTACCCACTCTTATGTGTGCTACATGTAGCATGTTAGAAATAGTAATTTAATAAATAAGTATTCTTAATTGTTTTAACAGTGTTAAGAAGTCTGTTAAATATGCAGTCAGTAGGCCTGTACACAAACATGGCGCAGAAATACGCTTAAAATTAATGAAAAAACAAATGTTTTCATTGTTTACTTTCATAAATTCCATTATACAGTAGGCATTTAAAAATTATTAAAAGACAAGTCAACCTACTAATTCCTATGCGTGTACCTAGTTTTAAGAATTTCTAAACAATAGGAGATACGATATGTCACGGGGTTAAATATGTTAAAATGGCCCATATTGTACATATATGAAACACGGCATAGAAAAATCCTTAAAAGCAATGTCAAATTACGAAGTGCAAAATGTGTATCGAAGATGAATTAATTCAGAGAAAGGGTTGTACAGCTATCTTCGGTATAAAAACAGTTTAAATGGCCACAGTTTAGAAATACGAACTAGACATGAACTAAAAACTACGAAGTACTACCCTATATGTAGACCGATTTTAATGTATATCTGAAATTTATACATTTTAAGATGTATCGTGTGTTCCAAGAAATGTTCCAATAACCACCATTCCGAAAATACGAACACGTCATGAAAAAAAAATAATAAAAGTCTGTTAATATTACTAAGTACTATGTGTGCCCGAGTTTGATGAATTCAGATACACTGTTCTAACGGTATCTCATGTGTTCAAAAATTTTCATTTGACCGCAATTTAAAAAACATGAATATGGTATTAACGGAGAAATTCTTCCCTTGCGATCCGCTTCCAGACATTATTGTATTTATTATATCGCATCGTGTATTACGTATAATCGTGTTTGGACTTGTAAGGATTTGTACCGGTGACCATAATATGATGGTCACAGCAATAGTAGTAATCTATATGTGTTGCACAAGCGGAGTCGTATTCCGTACTATGTTGTCATATTGTATAAATAAAATAATTTTGACAACATTCAACATTTAGATTGAGGCCAAATGAATCCGAGAAATTTACTCATCTCTACCCATCTTCGATTGAGAGAGATGACAAGTTTTTGATTAACTTGGGAAACAACTCCAAATAACAAAATTTTTACGTGAACTTTTTAATCTTCTTACTGTCCAGACGTAAACATTTTTAAGTAGCCGAAACATTCAGGCCAATCTCTTCAAATCAGTTACGCAACATGCCACGTAAAATTTTGAATTTCAACATAAAATATGTACACTTTTTTTAAGAAGCGTAAGCCTGCAATTGTTATTTAATCTTCTATATAGGTAGAATAACTTGACTTTACTCAATCATTAATCAACTTACAGCCTCTTCGTAAACTTACTCGATACATTTAGATGACAAACCAAACAATAATATATTCATATTTCATAGCCCTGTCTCAACTCGTGAGGGAGGCAACTAGTCTTAATTATCTAGTTTATAAATTGGTTGTTTTAAAAGCTATCAAACCGACGTTGCATGAAGGAACGATTTTTGAACAAAATTGTTGTTATCGAGATGTTAACCATATGGGGTTATCAGTACTGAAACCATCTGGCAGGATTCACAAAAACTGGAGCGTCCTAATTTCAAGATTATGCCTTACGCGTTATTTTTAAATTATTCCTGCAATTGGGCCAAGTTAATTTTTAAAAAATAATTTTGGGAATATACCTCTCTACGAAATGGTTTGCCACAGAAAATCAGAGAATGAAAACAGACAAACAGACAAATATGCATACAAAGAAATTTTCTGAACACTGGAAGACACGTCACCATTCACAAAACACAAATAGCAATTCTATTATTACCTTGATATTTCTGTCTGTCATTGTAGCTATATTTGTCTGTTTGTTTCGTTCTTTCACAACACACTGATTGAATTCCATCGTATTACTATCCACAACTCCACATTTTTCAATAGTTACTTTTCTGTGCCTGTCTGTTCGTTCGTGTAGATTTATTTTTTTGTTTTGTTTGATAATTAATTGTGTATTTCCGTGTATTTACCCTTGTTTGCCAGTTGTCAAAAATGCATGTATGTTTATTTGTCTGCTTGTGTGTGTTTATTCTCTGGTTTTCTGTGACACATAATTTGCCGCGATGGCGTATTTACTTTGATTTATACTGTATGTGATTGCGTATAGTTGCTTGTTTGTTGCAATAGTCACACCATACAGCTGAACTAGTTTGTAACGTGCCATTTTTATAGGTTTATTTAAAATATGTAATTGTAGATTAAAAATTCAATTTGAAATTAAAAGAAAGCGAAGTGAATTGAGACGGAATCTGTTCTCTGAGGGCGGAGCTTTGTAAGATGCTCGACACTGATTGGCTGGAGGCACCCCCTCGTGACCGCTGGACTGGGAAGGTGGTTTGCCGCCAAGACAGTGAAGAGCCGCGATAGAGAAAGTGGGTATAGGCATTCAGCCGCGGACGTCGAGGGAGAACGAAGGTCACCAATTTTCAGGGGCGGTGGTAGGCACCCCGTGATAACTTTCGTCGCGAATAATTTTGCTGAATAGTAGTCTGCGAAAGTGACCGGGAGCAGGCCTGGTGAGTCTGTTAGGGGTAAGATGGGCCCCGACTCAAACCAAGAGGAGGCTGAGCTGAGGGTCTCAGTCGGGGGACAGGTCAGTGGGCGAGATCCGGGGATGGGTGGTCCTTGGCTCTCTCGCTAGCTTCTGTCTTCCTTTGGTAGGTGACATGGATGCGCAGTTCTGCGTTCCGCGAAAGGGCTCGCGCGGTTCCAACAGACTGTTAGCTGAAGTACACTGCGTGGCAGAGCGTGACCTCTCCCCTCGCCCATGGGGGCCGGGCGCCGGGATGGCCTAGGCTAAGAGGCACCGTGAACAAAGAAAGCCACACGAAAGTGTGAGTAAACATAGTATGAATAGTGGAACTGAAAACAAAGACGGGCGGCAGTAGGCACCCAGAGTATGTGAGGTTCATTTTCTTCAAATAATTAAAATCAGTATTTTATCGCACGCCCTATGAGAGCAGTTCACGATAAATTCACTGAGCCAAGAAACGAACATTCAGTTTTTTTTTTTGCTGAGATAGATAAACCCCGTGATACCTGTGTGGCACTTACGAGGCACGTCGTAAACGTGGCGCGCCAACCCAGGGCTACGAACCGCACTCCCGTGATAAACATTTCGTGCTCGCCCAAACTGAGAAATCTGACTTTCGCTGAACTTAAGAGTGAGTGTGCTACTCAGTGCATCGAATGAGAAACGAATCGAGACTGGGCGAGCGGTACTGCGGCGCGCAGTGACGAGGTCGACAAGTGCACATCTGGAGTGACAACACGACACCTCATCATCACCGGACCGACGTACACTGGAGTGGGCGCACATCGAGGTGACAGCCGCGCAGCCGTGCAGTGCCCTGCCAGGACATCGAACTTGGACCGCGCCCACAAGTCTGGCGGCGCGAGGGTTGCAGAGGCACGTCCCAGCAACACAGATTGGTGAGACAACATTTTCAAATCAATATTTACATACAGACACCAGAGAAAGCAGAGGGAACGAGGCAGCAGGTGACCAGCAGAGACGACGTTTCATCGACCAGTAAATGGTTATTTTCAGGAATTGGGGAGCAGCAAGAACGTGCAGCAGGGACCTTCAACGTAGTGCTTCCGTGTGTTAGTGCATGCCACATGGTCAAGCTATAATGAGAGTAGTTAGGTTAGTTATAAGTAGTGTATTTTGTAGTGTGTGTGTCAAATCTCTGAGGGTATCGGATAGCCCCTTAATAAGTAGCTGGTCACGACTCGTCTTGCTATGGCGGGGAACAACGAAGACTTTGTTTATGACGAGGAGAAAGAATTACAATCAAATAATTTAGTGTCAAGTAGAGAAAGTGATTGTTCACTGGTGGTACAGGGAGGTCAGTCAGGGCAAAAATCTCCCGCGGAGGCGTCGAACTGCGACATGGTTGGGCAGATACAAGGTGACCCGCGAGGGGGTTATCAACTCCAGACCTTTATGTTACAAATACAGGCGTTGGTGGCACAGCAGGCAGAACAATCACGACAGCAGGCAGAACGGTCACGACAGCAGGTAGAACAACTAGTGGCTAGGTTTACACAACTCGAGGAAAATATGTCGGAAAAGGACAATCGGCTAAGGGGAAAATTTTTGCAGTCTATCGGAAACCATAGTTCGGAAACAACAGGAAAATTACATATGCTTGAAAATACGCTCAGAAACGACGTAAGTGAAAGTGGTAACGAACTTAAGGCGGAAATGGTTAGAGTAGAAGGAAGGTTGAATCGACGTGTGACCGCATGCATACAGGCTAGTCAGACATTATACGAGCAAGGAGAAGAGAACGTTAATCAGGTATCGTCGCGGGTAGGAGACATCTCCTCGCAAATATAGTGTTCAAGAGAAGACTGAGCGGGTAGAGGCTTCTGTAGACGAGATAGTACAACGATTAACGGCAGTAGAAAATTGGCAGATAAATGCACCGTTTCAAGCACTGGCAGTTGGAGGTAGAAAACAGTTATCGCCTGTGCCGAATATAGAACGCATGGTTCCGGCTTTTTCGGGAAAAACAACACACGCTCACCCAGTTAGATTTATTAAAAGGATGGACAGATATTTGCGTAACGCGTACATCCCCGATACACTCAAAGTAGAACTGTTCTTATCCCGTCTAGTAGATGCAGCAGAGGAATGGGGCCAGCGGATGTCTGAGAAGTGGGATAACTACACACAGTGCAGAGAGGCTTTTGTAAAGCGCTACTGTAATGCGTTAGAATAGAACAAGCTCGTTCAAGATATATTTCAAGGCCGGTACTATGCCGAAAGCGGGACTAGCATGTCCGAATATGTACGAGGTTTAGTCGAGGAATGTGAATTTTTAGACAGCCAGTTCTCGGCGGGGCGATTGGTACATCACTTGATACGCCATCTTCCCCGATACGTGCGCGACGCAGCCATTGCCGCAGACATAGACAGCTGTGAGGGTCTCGTAGCCTTGGTAGAACGTTTTGAGCATCAGGCTATTGAACGACCGCGGTATACACGTCAGCCCGGGGTAAACAAAGAAACAGCTGAGACCCTGGAAGAGGACAGAAATCATTGGGGGCCTACACAGGGAAGTGCTCCGTTAGGGAATGGATATAGAAACGAATCGTCGTACCCATACCAGCCAAGCAATGGTGGGAGAAAATATTTTCGTTCGTCGGCCCCTCCCGGGATCGATTCGCGTACATGTACCGTAGAAATCCACGCCGCGGAATCAAGGTCGGGAAACTAGTTGCGGCCCGGGACGAGTACCTCACGTCACCGGGGCTTCAAAATGTCGGAGAGGTATTGTTACCAGTGAACGGTTGCCAGCTAGAGATAGGAATAGATGAGGCCACAGAGCTAGAAGAAGCAGATTTGACCCGCACAAATTTTGGGACGACACCAAAAAATTCCCCCTCCCTCGAAATACAAATAGGGAAAATTCAGATTGAGGCTATCGTTGATACCGGATCACAAGTATCTGTGATAGATAAAATATTGGTAGACGATTTGTTATATACAGTTTGTGGCAAAGAGATAGTCACGGTTCCAGTCTCGGGTGTGACGTTAGTAGGAGTGACCGGAGCACGCAATAAGTCTGTAAAACAGCAGGTGGTATTGGAGATGGAGCTAGGAGGGGTTAAAATCCCGGTTAACTTTCTATTAGTGAAAGGCCTTACTGTCAAATGCCGTTTGGGAACAGATTTCTTGGCGCGACAAGCGGCGCGCGTTCTTTATAGCAGTAACACCTTGTCGTTTATGTTAGGCGGGAAAGAATACACATTCCAATGGGCAAACGACAATAGTACGAATGAGAGTGTTATTCCAACATGGCGGGTACACATACAATATGAAAATGATGTCACGGAAACAAATAACGGGAGTAGCGACACTCGAGACCACGTTTCAAAGCTACCGACCACTCTACGAACCCGCTCTCGCCAGATCAACGCGAGGAACTGAGTTTAATTCTAGACCGATATGACCTAGTGTTTTCAGACCTGCCAGCGAAGGTACGGACCTACGAGAGTAAGTTCCGTATCCGAAAATAGACGCTGTTTGTTTGCCAAACTTATCCTGTTCCTCAAGCTGCGCGCCCGGCCGTAGAGAGGGATCTGCAAAGACTACTCCGCGCGGAGATTATAGAGAAGAGAGACTCGGAGTATACAAATCCGCTAGTTGTTGTGCCAAAACAGGATGGTAACGTTCGCGTCTGTCTTGATCCGAGAAGGGAGAATATTATGATACTGTCCGAGCGAGAATCGCCAGCACCAGTAGACGATTTATTACCAAGATTCGCCAAGTGTGAGTATTTGCTCGTCTTGACTTAGTTGCATCGTATTCGCAAGTGCCATGTTGTGTTAACGGGGGGCTCCGAGGCCGCAGTTGTGTTTCTCTGCCGCATGAGGGCTCTGCAAGTCTTGTAGCACCATCGTGTAAAGCGGCCTCTCCGAGTCCCTGCTAGACAGGTTTTCTTTGGGGAGGTGGGGTGAATAGCTACTGAAAACGAAGGAAGGGAGGGGATTTGGGGTAGTTGGTGGAGGGTGGGGAGTTTACAAGCTTGTCACTGTACAATACAACGACCCTTCGCCTCCCTCGTCTTACCGAGTGTCGAGCCATAGGCTGAGTTCTTGTCCCGGCCGTCAAGTGTACGGTATTTCAGTTCTCGTGACAGTTGTACGCAGGTGCGAAAACACAGCGTCAGATAATTTATTAGTTTATGGGTTGGACTCTTGAGTACGATATGTCAGATAGTTACCGTAGGAATATTTAGCAAAAAATTTTTTATTTGTTTAGTGTTAATTTGAGTCAAAATAAATATTGTATTA